>MU159885.1:13171-49405 GCA_015888305.1 Antheraea pernyi | reverse complement strand
AAGAGTGTACCAACATAACAAAACGATAATCGAAAGTACGTTACCCGCGAAACTTGAAAAGTCACCTTACTTTTTGAACACACCTCGTACATTGAATGTTTTCGCGCTATCATTTTGTACCATAATTGGTTTTAGACTGCGCTCTTGTACATCGAGTTCAGGTAATTCAACTGACAGGGACGAGAGTAGAGAATATTTACACAAAATTCATTTTAGTATAAAATTCGTCTATTGTAATAAATATTAATTTAATGAAATAATAATAAATAAATAAGTATAAACATCAAAGCTACTCATATATAAAGAGAAAGGAAAGGATTTCAATTCTATAAATGATTGTAAAGTAAAATAGATGTTAGAGTTTCGATCATTTAAATTTATTTAATACAAGTATCAATTAATTAGAACTATTAACAAGAATTACTTTTACTTAATATAACTACATAATATCACGTTTGTCGATTGAATATTATTTTTCTCGATCTAGTTTATTTTGCGAGTATGTCCCAACTCTATTCATAATTTAGACAATAAATATCTGTTATTACACAGCATAGACTATGTTTTATAGTACAGAATTCATAGTAGATTGAAAGAATAATTAAAAAATAATAATTAAGTCGAAAATAATTTCAAACAAGTTCGAAAGCTTTGTTTTTCTAATAACATATAGTGTATCCAAACATGATCTGCATTCGGTTTTACGGTATCGTCACCGCGATGGGACCCGTTCCTCCTGAGCTATATTTAGTTATTATGTAACGGTCAATGTTTAACATTACGTTTTATCGTCGAATAACCGGATGGAACCGCTTCCGTAGTCTAACCGATTGATTAAAATGCTGTGACCGCGTTCTAACAATTTTAATTAGGGCTGATGTAGTCTGTCCTTTCGGGACTGTTCTACATATATTCCTGCCCGATTTGATAGCGGCCACCATGCTTCGAGAAGTTGCGTTTTGTGTTATGCAGCATATTATCTTAGTTACACTTGATCATTGTCTTGGTACTTGTAATCACATCAAGCTAAACTCATTATCTGTTCCGTTTTATTATTACATTCAAATATATTTATTTCTTTATTAAATTCCAACACCGTTTGATGGATTATTGTGGAAGTTGCTAAGGTTTTTTCTCCGTGGAATCAAAAACTAAAATACTTTACTTAATGTATGCCCTAAGAATGCGCTTATGAATGTCAAAACTACCACTGCACCGGCTCGGAAAACAACGCAGTTATCCAGAGGAATTGGCAAGAAACTCGATCGAGTTTATCTTTTTAACATACATAGGTATTTTTAAAATACATTCACGTTACAATTGTCTTTAGTGGGTGTACAGAAAGAGGTGCCAATTCCAGGCATCACCATTGTTTACTTTCACCCTACAATAGCCTTCTAACACCAAAACCCGCTTTACATGGCGCTTATGAACTTACAGTCCGGCAAATCGACAATGTGCTTTTAGACTTTGTTGTTCAAACTTAACACTTATGTTACTGGTTTTACTGAGTCTGCAACATGGGACTACCCATAGAATTATGAAACCGCTTAACTACTCGCAGGTTTGTTACTCTATGGGACTACCAGTTTGTCACGGTGTCTAGTATTTAAATTTTGCCACTCTTTTAGGAAATCCAGCTTTTCATAGTTTTTGCATGGTGCATGGCGAAATGGTTAGCGCTATTAATTTGTTCGAGGTTATATTGTATTGTCATTTAAAGGGATGAATTTTTAGACGGTGGGTAGTTTAAAAAAAATAGTCAAACGATGATAAAGTACTTTTAGAATTTTATCTCTAAAAAACATTGACATGTAATTTTTTATTGGAACGAGGATATATACACTAAAAAACAGTGCGAGTATCAGTGTATACACGTGGAGGAAGCGAAGTTTCTTTGATATGTATTAAATTATATGAGAAGACATTATCCCGTACTGGTAATAAAAAAAAGAAACTCGACAAATTATGTACCTAAACCTTTGTCATGAATCATTTATCTACTGGTGATAACCGCATAAAAATCCGTTGAGTAGTTTTGGAGTTTATCGCGAACAGACAGACGTGGCAGAGGATTCTGTTTTATAATAAGTAGTGATGCTCAAACTATTTACTATAAAGAAGTCCCGTAGTGTAAATATTTAACTATACATTTACTAATTTTTGTATACTACTAGACCGAGACATACACTTATACATACTTACACATACACTCAAATACATACCTGCTTAACGCGTGACGAAAATTTTGACCTATGGTGTCATAAGGAGTTTCACTTTAAAAAATTAAAGTTTGTCATTAAGATTTTTTTTTATATCATAAGAGGCAAACGAACATATGGGTCACCTGATCACCACCGTCCATAGACACTTGCAACATGAGGAGAGTCGCAAGTGCGTTGCCAGCCTGTGTTGGGGCGGGGGAGAGGAAGGGAAGAAGGAAGGGGAAGGGGAGGGTAGGTGGGTCTCCGGCGCTCTCACTGACCGAACGAAACGCAACAATGCAAGCACTGTTACTTCACGTCGGTTTTCTGTGAGAGGGTCGTACTCCCCCGGTCGAGCCGATCCATTCATGCTGAAACCAGTATTAGCTTCAGCGTGGCTCTACCACCTACAAAAGTATATCTTAAGGCTCTGATAATATTGCTTATCTACATTATTAGCGAATGAATTACTGTTGTTAGTCGTTTTAACATTGAACCTATTATGCATGTTGTCAGCGACATATCTTTAAATACGTCCACGAGAGAGAGTCTCCCTATCGAGTATTGACTACGCAGGTCAATTGCTCATCTTCCACGAGATCTCGGAGATCTCGGCATACGAAGAAACCGCCCGAAATCCTCTTCTAAGATCCGTCACTGCGACACATAGGTTTCCAGCCATCGCGGCTACATTACAACGGCTCACGCGCGCCCGTCGCCGTTAAAAATAACTCATATAAGATAGAGTAAATGCGTGTTGCGCCCGCGCTTTTGTAATCGATCCTTTTTAGCTCCTGCACACATCGCGGTTCTCAGCAATATCTCGAGCCTAGGTCGTCCCCGCGCGGAGCCCTCGTGATATTATTATCGCGATACCGTGACTCACCTACATCACTTGAACACACATATGAGATCATCTCTCTCACACACGTGCACATATATACACATGGTGGGACGGTTTTGTTTTTTTCCCTCATCGAACTGAATCGAATAGTTTTAGTTCGTTTCAATCCGATATACACGTATTCATTTGTGAATCATGCAATTTCGATTGTATGGTTCACAAATGTATATTTGTATGAATAGCTTAGAATAGTTAGCTAGGACAGACGCGTCTTTTTCCAGGTAACAGCCCAAGCCGAGGTGTGCGTGCACCCTTGTGTATGTTACCTAAAACCCAAATTGGTTGTGTGCCTTAAGCGCCAATCTTAGTAGTCCGGTGAAGCTGTGAAGACCCTGCCGGGTCAAAAGCGTAGTCAGTTCGAGAAAAAAAAAACGTCCACGACAGTGTTGGTTACACGTACGTTTCCTGTTTACAGAGCGTTTTCGTTCTGTACACGTATCATAAATTGAACGAGAATTTAATTCATACAATTATCTCGCATCCAGCGTCTTGTGTATAACGGTCGTGCCTTTGATATCTTTTATTGCCGCTTCATGTTTATTTGGAATTCCTGATTAATTAGTTTCTTGTGCAAGTTACGCTCGATTACACCGCCGCGCCGTATAGATTATTTATACAGTTTCAATTACCCGTGCATTATGAGAATTTCAATAATGGTTTATGATCGATTACACTGTAGTATGCGCTACTTTTTTTTGTAAATAGCGTACAAAGAATGTTCTTCGACATCCTCTATACTCGAATATTCTATTATTGTAGAGTTTCATCAAAATTGGTTCAGTAGTTTTTGTGTAAAAGCGTAACAAACATCCATGATGGTTTTTCTTTTATAATGTTATTAATAGCTGAAACCAGCGTTTTTCTCTGCTTCGTTTAAGATATCGTGATAAAATTCTAAATAACAACCAAGTATTTCAAAAGTAAAACTAAAAAAAATTGTTGATATGTATACAATAGTTTTTCGGACACTGGCAGAAATATATCATTTTATTCATACAGATTTATATACTCTGGTTTTTGGATGAGACTGAAATGCGTTCACTTATTACTCCGTCATTCAAATTATAATAACTTTTGATAGAGTGTTCCGTTTGTACTCGGGGACATGCTTTATAATATTCTTGGTGACGTTTTTTTCGTGAACACAGTACTTAAGCAATGATGCGTGTGTAAATAAACAGACATAGATATTTCTAAAAATGATTAAAATGTATTTTATTACTTGGAGTAAGTTTTGCAACAATTTTTTTCACAAAAATCTAAAAAGTACAGGCATGTTAGATCTACGTTCTTATTATATGTACTAGCTGTACCCGCAGCTCCGCACGCGTTTTTTTTTAAATCGTTTAAGTAATTATAAAATTATGAGACTACTAGCCTCTACCCGCGACTTCATCTGCGTGGAATAGTTACTTTGGGTTAACGCTAACATAGCGGAAGCTCTCAAGAGGAAAAAATATCCCGATTTTGCAACATTCATCATTGCTGCTCCGCTCCTATGGATCTTAGCGTGATGATATATAAGCTTCCCCGATAAATGAGCTATATAACACTGAAAGAATTTTCCAAATCGGACCAGTAGTACCTGAGATTACCCCCTACAAGGTCACAAACTTTACCTCTTTATAATATTAGTATAGATGTACAATTATAGAAGATTATTGTAAGTACGACGCGCACGCCACTAAAAGTAACATGTAACGTGTATAATAGATATATAAATACTAACAGCGTGCCAAATGAGGTTTGTCATCATCAACATATTTGGAACCTTAAGCCACCAAATAACTACCTCAGTGCTCACTTACACTGTATAAGGAACTCTAATGAAACAATAACTTAAAATATTGTTATAAAGATTTACATTTACATTATATTTAATGTACATTACCATTATTATAATTAAGATTTTGTGACTATACAAAAAATAAACGCTTGTCTGTTCCGCAAGAAATTGTATTATGGAACTCTTTACGTAATCTATACTATCTATACTAATAATATAATTAATTTATAATTATTATATTATTATTATTAATTAATTAATATTATAAAGAGGTACAGTTTGCGGGTTTATGAGTTTGTGAAGTTGTAGGGGGTAATCTCAGGAACTACTGGTCCGATTTGAATAATTCTTTCAGTGTTATATAGCTCATTCGTCGAGAATGGTTATAGGCTATATATTATATTAAGGCCAATAGGAGCGGAACACAGATGAAAAATGTTTCAAAATCGAGATGTTTTTTTTTTAGAGCTTCTGCTGTGTGTTAGCTTTAAACCCAGAGTAGTAACTATTACTACGCGGACGAAGTCGCGGGCAGGGGCTATAATCTATATACTAATATTATAAAGAGGTAAAGTTTGTAAGTTTCTGACGTTGTAGGGGGTAATCTAAGGAACTACTAAACCGATTTTGCTTCGGAAAATTCTTTTACTAATATAAAGCCACGTTATTTATGAGTGTTTATGTCAGTTTATGTCATCACGCTAAGACCAATAGAAGTGGAGCAACAATGAAAAATGTTTTAAAATCGGTGTATTTTTTTCCTTTTGAGAGCTTCCACTGCGTCTTAGCCCAAAATAACTATTCCACGCGTGCGAAGTCGCGGGCAGAAGCTATTGAAAAATGGTCGAACGAAAACGTTTCTTACGAACGCTGCCTTAATTATGAGATATATATAATTGAGTTCTAGAGAAAAGTTGTAGCTTGATAATGCCTATTACCGCCCAACGAAGTGGGCACGGGTCGGCTAGTACGTTTATAATCTAAAATCTTATTAGGAAGACCTCTATATCATTAATGTTATTAATAATTATAATGTCGAATTGTAAACAATAAGCTGATAATTATTTCTCTTATTAAATATAAAGAATGAGTTGAAATTTTGCTAAATTTCATGCAGAGAAAGTCGCGGGTAACAGCTAGTCTAAAATAGAATAACCTCAATTACTTTTTATTAGGTTCGCTATCTACCAGTGAAAATCGATGTAACCGTTTTGGTGACAGCACAGCAGGCGAAGCCACGGTTAACAGCTAGTCGAAATTAAAATAAATTAAATTACTTTTTATAAGCTCGGCTATCTGCCAGTGAAAGTTATGTGAAGATCGATCGAATCGTTTTGAACATAGCACTGCGGCGAAGTCACGGTTAACAGCTAGGTATAAACTAAAATTGCTTAAATTACTTTTTATAAGATCAGCTATCTGCCAGTGAAAGCCCCGTCAAAATCGGTTAAGCCGTTTCGAAGATTACCCGGACCAAAAAGACAGACAGACCGACAAAATTTTTAAAAATTGCATTTTTGTTATCAGAAGCGTGTATACTTTCATACCCAATCATTCAAAAAACTTTATTTTGATATTACATACAGACACTTCATTTTTATTATATGTATAGATAGTAGATAAATAAAGTTTTTCGAAGTGTAGTAGAAATGTGTTGTTGTTGCGACTTGCTATAAACCCGTCTATTTTATGAGTTTATTGTGGTGAGGAGACGTTTATGCAGACGGGCATGGCTGCGACGACCGCTAATTAACTATTTGATCACTCGATGATCACTGCCGTTTTTTTTTATTTTATTGTGTTTACCATAACACATAATGTTGTTATTAAATTGTCTTTAAAAATGTCTTTTGTAATGTAATGCTATACAAGCATTTAGTTTATTTGATTTTTTTTTGTAAAATATTTGTAGCTAATGCTGTGTATGTATAAGTAGTTCGTGTGTTCGGACCCCGCATCGATTGACTTAGGTTCAAGTCCTTGCTAATGAGCCGGAATTTTTGGCGGAGGAAAACATAGTGATGAAATTATACCACGGTGGTAAAGTTTTGTCTAAGCCAGTATGAGTGGCTACCACCCTCAAGTTGAATGTCGATCTCCAAGCATTAATAGGGATGTGTTCCGGCAGTTACATTTTGAGAACCTGTGCATCTGGGTTTGGCGTGTTTACAATCTTAGACCACATTTTAATTAAATTGTCAGTTGAAATTAAACGCCTATAAAGTATGCTACAGTACTAGATGGAAATCGTATGGCGTGTTGCCGCGGCCCGAATTTTATGCAGTTCCTACGATTTATTTTTACATATAACTAGCTTCGGCCTGCGACTTCGCTCGCGTCGAATAGTTACTTTATAGTTTACTAACGCTAAAAAAACTCTTGATTTTGAAACATTGGTCATTGGTGTTCCGCTCCTATTGGTCTTAGCATGATGATATATAGCCTTCTTCCATAAATGAACTATCGAACATTGAAAGAATGTTTCAATTCCTGAGATTAGCGCGTTAAAGCAAACAAACTCTTCATCTTTATAATATTATTATAGATAAATTGAAATGTAATTATTGTACGGGATTTCAGGTGATGCTGGGAGGGGCGGGGTCGCCGGGCGGCGACGATCTCCTCACCGTCACGGTCGTGCGAGATGAGCACGGCTATGGCATGAAAGTCTCGGGTACGTATCGCTTTTTTTTATTATTATTGTAGCAGTTGTCAAAGTTATTCCACTATGTCCGACGGTAAGCACAGTACAATCCAAAAACAATGGCGGTCACCGAGAGACGAACTATCCATCGCTAGCCGTTGCTATCATGCCCTCCTGCGTAAATGTTTCTTCACGTTACGCTCGAAGAGTCCTTCAAGCGTAACGTCACATTTCCGCAAGCCGGCATCACAGCGGCGTTTGGCGAGGGATGGCGTGTCTCTCGGTAGTCGCCATTGTTTTTGGAGTGTACTGTGCCCACCATCAGGCACAGTGCAGTCACTTTGCTGTGCAACAATAAAAAAAATGATAGATATCATGTTCCTTTTTGTGTTTTGTTTTCAATTTTATTATCTCTGATTTTTTGATAGAGGTGCTTCTGTAGGAAAGGGAAATGGCTGCCTTTCCCTGAAACTATATAAACACAGACCTTTAGAATTAGAAAGCCTAGGTTGAATTATTAATTATTATTTCTATTGAATTAGTTAATATTTATGATATAATAGTAATCCTATATTTTATAATTGCAAGTATTCTAAACAACGGATTACCCACAACACTCGTTTTCTTCGCCTTTAAACCGTGTATTTTGTTCTTCAATCGACTGTCACCGCTATTTTAACTGAGAATCTTTCAGCTTTCCATCTTCTATACATGTTAAGAATCAGTCTGCATAATTAAAAGTTGCGAGTGTCGTGCACTCATTGAGGATGACGATGACGTATTTTTTTTAGATACCAATCATGTGATTACTGTTATTACTGTCATTGTGGGGTAGGTAATGGATATTACATGAATCTTGAGACCATTTGAATGTTATAAAAAGATGGTGTTCCTCTTGTTAGAACTTTCCAGAGAGTTTTTGTGGCAAGCCAGAACGCTCTCCGTCATGGTCCGTGGTGTTATCTCCCATCCACTTCACTTGTGCACAACAACCGAACTATATTACGTAAAACACCACCAATATATTCATGACAGACTAAGAACCCGCCAGAAACGTTTTTGAATGTCGTATTGGCGCAGGTGATAACCCGGTGTACGTGCAGTCAGTGAAGGAGCATGGGGCCGCGTGGCGCGCCGGCCTCCGCGCTGGAGACAGGATACTGCGCGTCGACTCGGTTCCAGTACATCATCACACGCATCAGCAAGTCGTCCACATGATACGTGGTAAGCAGCACCTCGTTGTTTCCTATGCAAGTGTCTCTAAACTCTCCCTATGATATTTTAGTTATATAGTCCACGATGAGGATATATCGATGTTTCGATGTAAAACTGTGTGGGCTTTGAAATTCTGATGGGCAAATTTTTTTTCAATGGTGGTAGAGCTACGCTGAAACTATTACTGGTTTCAGCATGAATGGGTCGGCTCGCCCGGGGTAGTACCACCCTCTCATAGAAACCGACGTGAAGTAACAGTGCTTGCATTGTTGCGTTTTGTTCGGTCAGTGAGAGCGCCGGTGGCCCACCTCCCCTCCCCTCTTCTCCTCTCCCACCCCTAATCCCTTCCCCCAAAGGGTGGCAACGCACTTTCAAATCCTCTGGTGTTGTTAGTGTCCATGGACGGTGGTGATCACTTACCAGCAGGTGACCCACCTGTTCGTTTGCCACTTATAAAAAAAAATATATATTTGTGTGACGAATAGTGGTAGGATTAAACACTATGTCGGGTATGTTGGAAGCAGTGTCTCGCTTGCTTTCGAGTATTGTAGAACTGTGAGACACGCTCTTCTTTAGCATTATGTAAATGTATAAAAATAATTGCGTTATCTGATATATCGAATGAACATATACACATAAATTGAAATACATGAACATTAAAAACATTGCTTTATATAACACTTGATGTATCGTTTTACAATTGCGAATAGTTCTTTGGATGTAAACCGAACTACCCTATTTTGTTATTATTTCACAGAGTTGAATATATTTGGACGCCGAAGAACGTAAATCGATTGAATTTATGTGTAATCGTGAGATAATACACCACTTAAATTACTGACACTGGCATATATTATCGTAAAGTGAGTTAAGGAAAAATATAAATTAATTTAAGGTTGTGTTTTGTATATTCCAGCCAACCCAACGACAGTCCTCACAGTACAACAGAATACGTCGAGGCATAAAACACCGATCACCGCACCAGTGCCCGTTAATGTGAGTTTTATTATATAGATTAACTAGTGATAAATCCGCGACGTTGTTTTCCTTTTAATAAAATTTAACATAAGAATAAAAAATAACCTTATTCTAAGGTTAATTTGTTAATTCAGATTATCTCAGAGTCATTACCGAGCTTAGCTTTACAGTAACTGCGCAATCTTCTCCAAAAGCCTACAGCGAAAAGACATAAAATGTTAGTTTATGTTTTGGTATATGACTAGGGGTCGGGTTTGAAATTTCTTTATATGTTATTTAATAATAAAATGTTGAGTATGTATGTGTGGTATACAACTTCAGTTTACGACGCAGGATGATGGAAAACACTGGTTAAAACCTTCCTATACTTGGTAACAGTTTTAAAGATTAATCTGCATCGAGTACGGGTACATGTAATTTTTTTATTTTCGAATTGACTACGCTATTAATCTAGCAAGGTCTTAACAGCTTCACCGGACTATTAAGGCGAGCGCTTAAGGCACTCAGCCCATAGTACATGTAATGTATTCACGAACATTCATGCTATACTCATTAGAACTAGGTCATTAACCTTGCTACAAAATCGTCAGCGTTTTGCATTAAAAAAAAAGGTCGAGCTAATCATAAGGACTGCGACATTATTTATATCAGTCTGGTATTCATATATATTGGCACTCCGAGCAATAATTATATACAATTTATTAATTCATTAAACATATGATTAATCAATCAACATTAGATGTACACATGTCGCTATACTACGCGTATGTATGCTAGTCTGACGCAAGCCACGCAAGCGTAATACGCTCGGTCGCGCTTTACTGGCATGTTATGACGCGAAATCATAATATCTCCTGCCAAAATACCGCTCAACGCGACCAAAGAAGTTTTCACTTCGAAAAAAAAACCAGCCAAACGTATGTTGTTGATGTCATAGACCATCACACAGGTATAGGTAGGTGAAGTAGTTATTGCTTTGGTCGAAGTGTATGAAACGTTGATTGCAAGGTTGCATATACTGCTTATCGACCGTTCTGTGAACTGGCTGACGAGCGACTATTCGCTTATATCCGCGTACAAACTTCTATAACGTCTATACACACACATAAACCCCCACTAAATTACAAAGCAAAAGGACGCAAGAATTTTATTGTTAACTCTGTAATGTTTACTCAGATGTCACGACCCCCGTGCGCTGGTAACGGTCGGTTCGTATGCACGCACGGCGCATACAGTCTGCTTTATTCTAAATACGTACTGCATAGTTACTGGAGTTCACTCATCTCTGTTCATCCACTAAAAACAATTATGACATGTAAATATTATACATAATATATGTATGTTAAAAAGAGAAACTAGATCGAGTTTGTTCCCGTTTCTTCTCGATGGCTGGGTTGTTTTCCGAACCGGTGGTAGCTTCGCAGTTCACAAGTGAAGGCACTTAGGGCCTAAATTGAAGAAAGTGTAGCCTAGTGAAGCTGTTAAGGCCTTGCTACGCCAATAGCGTAATCAATGCGAGAAAAACAAAAAAATTGAAGAAAGTATTTCTATGTTAATATAATTGGTGTATGTAGCAGCATGCCACGCGTGGAAGGATGAATGTCCATTAGTAGTTCTTTATTTCAAATTATCATTTATATTGGATTATATGAACCTATTACAGCCTGAGAAACAGCGCCAGTTCGATGCGTCGAAAGTGCACACTATGAGATTGATGCTGGATCAGGAGCAGAAGTACATAAGAGATTTGAGAAGTGAGTCCGTTTTCGATTGTTTAATTTTTTTAAAATATCATACGAGGCAAACGAACAGGTGGGTCACCCGATGTTAAGTGATCACCACCGTCCATAGACACCAGCAACACCAGTGGAGTCGCAAGTGCGTTGGCAGCCTGTGTTGAGGGAAGGGAGAGGGAGCAAGAAGAAGAGGAGAGGAGGAGAAGGCCCTCCGTTACTCTCACTAACCGGACGAAACGCAACAATGCAAGCACTGTTAGTTCACGTCGGTTTTCTGCGAGAGGGTGGTACTACCGTGGGCGAGACGACACATTTATGTTGAAACCAGTAATAGCTTCAGCGTGGCTCTATCTACTAAATAATATGTTTAATTATAGTATATAACTTTTCATTTTCATAGTATGATAAATTTGCATAGACAAGATATATCTTAAGGCGTTGTATTAGAGTGGATCAATTTGTGAACGATGGTGATCTCTGGATTTAACACTATTGTAACGTGTAGTGTATTTTAAATATGTTACTGTAGGTTAAACAGATAAATCCGATCGAGTTTGTTGCCGGTTCTTCTCGTTGACTGGGTTGTTTGTACTAACCGGTGGTAGCTTTGACGTTTATAAGTGTCTTCTCAAGCCCTGAATTGAATAAAGTATTTTTGAATTTAAAGCATATAGGAGTTGACAGTTTGTATTACTCGTCTGGTAAAGTATAACGTTTTAGTTGAGAATTACCACCAAATAAATGTTGTCTGTAAATGCATTCGAAAGGATGTCGTTTTCCTTCAGTATTCGCATTGACATATAAAAACCCAAGACGCACAGTCTCGAATAAAAGTAGCGCTCAAAACCGGTCTCAAAAACTCCCCAATATACACACGTGGTTATAGTTATGCGATAAAATTATAATTTTGCAAACTCGACCTGAATGAATTAAAGTTGTTTTACAAGGACTCAAGCGACGCGAGACAATTAGAAATGACCGCATAATCCAAAACTTTGCACTCATTTTCGTGTGCCGGTTGTGAGACGTTAAGTGTGCATCTTGGGTTTTTGTATATCAATAATTATTCCTGATCATTTTACCTCATTGGATACGAGATTTGATGATAAACTTTGTTTAAAAATTATCAGTGTGCTTTCAATGCTACATTTGAATCGGATAGTGGTATTCGATTAGAATGTATTATTCGAACTGTAAAAACTGCACTGTACAAAATAATTGTAACTATTGAAATGATTAGAAGACAGTTTGTAGCACTATAGTTAGTATTTTAAATATTCTTTCCTCAGATGAGTTGACAAAAGTACCCGACGTAAGGAAACAAACGCAGCTGGAGGCTGCAGAACAGAGATGCTCCGTCTTGCAACATCAAATAGACAACATAATGGTCGGACAGGTAAACTTGTTACATCACTTATTCACATGTATAATGTATAATCATTTATTATAGTATTAGTGATATGAGAGTTCGTCAGTTTATGTCAATCTAAACCGAATTGATATATGTTCTAAGGTTGAAATTAATTTATTCCTAGTTAGTATATAACTTTGTACCGTTCCGATTTTCTTTATATTTTTCTATATGTTAAAGCTATCTGCTTTTTGCCATTATCTTCTATTATTATATAGGAATTTCGTACGAACTCTCATATCTTCTGATTTAAGCGGGCATTGATATCACTGTAACATTTAGTTTCGTCCAGGAAAATTATAGCTTAAATCACAATGTTTTGTTTTTATAGAAATTTGATCTATTTTGCTGCCGATTTGTATTGATTTATGTTTTAAACTTATTTACACGTTTTACGAATAGTTTTAATTTTACATCTCACTAGTGCTTTACACTTGCGGCGCAATAAATTCGGATGATACTCGATTATATTTATCACATATAATGAGTATATTTATACACATAACTTGAATATTAGCAATGTTAAGTTACACTCTCTTTTATTACCTTACCACTCAATCGTAAGTAATAATTGTTTAATTGGTTCCTCTGTTGTTTTTAGATGTAAAAATTCAATAATTTAAATTTTTCTATATATCAACTTCTCATTATATAGCATTGACGCCAAAATGGTCAAAGAAAGGTTTTTGGTTTGCCGATGTGTTAAATATTTAACAACAAGCATATTAGTTTGCAACAGGATTTAACAATTTAAATTGAGAGGCGCCCCCTAATTCACAACATTGATAACTAAGCTCCTCACAAGACTAGGTTTTACAAAACCCCTCTGATTTCTTCGGGAGATATTCCATCCAATCCATCCATCCAATATCTTATTATATATCTTCAGTTTTGTTGCATTTTACCGTATATAATACGTT
The DNA here is from genome assembly GCA_015888305.1 of Antheraea pernyi. Taxonomy (NCBI): domain Eukaryota; kingdom Metazoa; phylum Arthropoda; class Insecta; order Lepidoptera; family Saturniidae; genus Antheraea; species Antheraea pernyi. The sequence goes on along the minus strand of MU159885.1, from coordinate 35,607 downwards.
TGAGTGTCTTTATAGCGCATTATTATAAAGTTATTAAATAAAAGAGACTTGTTTTATGTAAATAGTTTACAATAATTTGCGCCGCAAATGTAATTTCGAGGCGAAAGTGTCCTGTCAGTACTAAGTACATACATATATATCCCATGTAACACGGTGTTATAATATCTAAAGCACTAACACGGCTAATACGGGACCACTCGTGGCCCTAACCGTTACATTATCATGTTTTGTACTCGTGTCTGCTTCTCTGCATGCCTTTGTTTATACTATATCTGTGACGTCACTATACGGGGGTTCATTGAACGTTGTCTGTGTATATGTGCCGACATTTGTTTTTTTTTTTCATATTTATTTATGAACTGTACAGTATGAATCGTTATATTATAGACGAAAGATATACATAATTGTCTTCAATATAGTACTTCACTTTAGAAGCGTAAAGGTGTGATAAGAATGAGTATTTTACATACGCGCTTATGCTTCAAAGGTGAAAATGTTATCTATATATAATAGAAATGAAGTGTCTGTATGTAATATCAAAATAACGACTTTTTATGCGAACCGGCTGAACCGATTCTAACGGAAATTTCACTGCCGGATAGCTAAAATTACAGTGGGTGACATACGCTACATTATTTTATACCGGCTTTTACCCGGGGCTTTGTCTGCGTTGCTGTCTCCAAAACCGTTGGTCCAATTTTTACGGGACTTTTATTGGCAAAGAAATCATTTAGATAATTTTATTTTAGACTAGGTGGTACCCGCGGCTTCGTCCGTAGTAATATCTCCAAAACGGTTGGGCAGATTTTCACGGGACTTTCACTGGTTGATAGCTGTTCTTATTGGAAGTAATTTAAATAATTTATTTTAGACTAAGTGGTGTCCACGGCTTCGTCCGCAGTAATATCTCCAAAACGGTAAGACAGACTTTCACGGGAGTTTCGCTATCTGATAGCTGTTCTTGTAAGAAGTAACTTAGGCTTTTCTATTTTAGACTAGATGTTACCCGTGATTTCGTCCGCATTAAATTTAGCAAAAATATGTTGTTCACTGTAAACATGAGGCGAACGCTGTACTCTACTCCAAGAATAAATATAATAGAAATTCATATATTTGTATGTATGTAATTTTAATTATATTGTCTTTTTGGCCATTTTGGCGGCAATTTTTTTATTTAGTGCACTTTTGTCTACATAACTCAATAACCATAGCAACGTATAAGAATATTGCATCGCGTACAATGAAGACTATTTAAATTGTCAAATATTAAAAACTGCTCAGAGACAAATATAAAATTTTATACCTAGATTTATATCAATGCAAGATTTGAAGACTCATTCCGTATTATAATTAGAAATATAATTATTAACTTATTGTTTTCTAATAAAAACTTAAACTATAATCGTATTACTTATTGACAATATTGGCATATTATATAATAACATGTATAAGTCATTGTTTTATTAGTTCCTTATACAGTGTAAGTGAGCACTGAGGTAGTTGATATGGCGGATTAAGGTTTCAAATATGTTGTTGACGATAAACTTCATTCAACACACTGTTAGTATTTATATATCTAATGTAAACGTTACATGTTACTGTAGATGGCGTTGGTGTTGTACTTACAATTATTGTTGAAAGAGCAGTTCGGTGAGGCTGTTAAGACCTTGCTAGGTGAATAGCGTAGTCAGTTCGAAAAAAAATTTTTTTTTCAAGAGTATTTCTGTACTTTTATATTTCTTTCTCTCTCTCTTGGGATCATATGTCCCCAAACTGTCGGGGCAGAGCGCAGACACAATGCTTCTTCATCTTGATCTGTCGATGGCTTGACGCTTCACCTCACTCCAAGCAAGCCCAATTTTCGCACACTCTGCAAGCATAGATCTTCGCCAGGTTTGTCTAGGACGACCACGTTTCCGCCTACCTTGGGGGTTCCAGTCCAATGCCTGATTAGGGATATGGCTGTTGTCCCTTCGCAAAGTGTGGCCGATCCAGGTCCATTTTCGACGTCGCACTTGATGGTCTATGGGATCTTCATGGCACATTTTCCACAAATCTACATTGCTGATTGTCGCTGGCCAGAAGATTCTCAATATATGACGTAGACTGCGGTTAACGAAGACTTGGAGCTGGTGTGTGAGATCTACGGTAGCCTTCCAGGTCTCACACCCATACAGTAAGACTGACTTGACGTAAGACTTGAATATTTTCAGTTTCACTCTTCTAGAGAGGTACTTGGCTTGCCATACGGGCCTAAGACACGCGAAAGCGCCCTTTGCTTTGGCAATCTGAGATGCAATGTCAAGCTCTGACCCTCCAGTCGGCGACACGACACTGCCAAGGTATGTGAAGTTGGAGACTGGTTCCACCACCTCTCCCCCAATTAAAAGTGGGATGTCATTATTCGAACCTAGTCGCATATCCTTGGTCTTTTTTACATTGATCTTGAGCCCCACACGTGCTGCTTCGCGCTGCAAGTTGTCGAGTTTATTCTGCATGTCAACACACTTGTGACTACGCAAGCATAGGTCGTCAGCGTAATATTTATATTTATTTAATATAATTTAAATGCGTGCGGAGCTGCGGGTAAAAGCTAGTATACAATAAATGTGGTTATAAATTATAATCGGTGTTTAGATGTACATTCATCAATGTTGTCCATATTTGACTGTATATTGGTAACGAAGTACAGATTACCCGGAGATTGTAACGATTCGAGTTCATAACTGTGAGCATATAAAAAAATTGGAATTAAACGAAGTTATAATTTTTATACTGGTCAAAATAATAACCTATGGAAATGTGCACATTTTAGTTATATAAAAAATATAAAGTGACGATAAAGTTTATGTGGATTGAATTATAATATAAAATTTTTAGGTTGTTTCAGATTTTTGTTCTTCGTTTTTTTGGCATAGTTTTATTTTGAGACGAATGCCCTTAGAGTCCTTTATGTATTGCATTACACTCTTAACCTTCTTACGTTCATAAAATAAAGTGGGACGACTTATAAGAGTAAGAAATTACAAGTGTGACTCTGTAACATTTAAGCACAAAGTGGAGTGTAACGTAAGTTCACTACTTCGTAAATAAAACAAAGCTGTCGTGTATTAGAAGTATCACGTGTACGTGTACGTGTTCAGGGAAATAATAGTATCGAATTAGAGAAATGTTAATGACATAATATCTTTCGCCTCGTACATGTTGGGAATGGTAGAAGGATACACTATTTTTCACTATATATGTGTACTTTCTGTTTTAATTTGTCTTGAGATTTGGACGTTGTATTTAGTATAGTCAGGAATTGAAAATGTGACTGCTATACTTGAGTGAAGTGTCATTGAAATGCTCCAGGGTTGCCGTGTTATGTACGCATACTTTAAGAATTATTAAAACTGTTGCAAATTAGCTATAATCGAATTTATATATTTAATATCTAATACAAAGAATACACTGAAACAAAACAACAATAAAAAATAATTCGTTATTATTTGTTAATATGTACTTACTATCAGCTGAACTAAACATGCGGAGTTACAACGTAATTGTAAAGAAGGAGGATCAATTATTAAAAAAAGAAAAATTAATGTTATTGTTTGTGAAATCAAACATATTGTAACATTCAAATCTCAAAACAAATAAAAGCATTATTCAGCTGGATTGAAATCACTCGAAATCCACACGCTTCGCAATTAATAAACGCTTCGATTTAGCCCGCGGATTTGTCCGCGTCCCTACCCGCGCCCACAACGCCCACAACGCCCACGACGCCCACCACGCCGCGGCTCAGCACCAGGGCCAAGGCCAACCACGACAAGTCGTTCCCGCCCGCACAGAACACGGGCTTCCTCAGCGGCTTGCCGCGCTCCCTCAGCAACCTCACCGGACAGAGCCTCCGGAACCTCAGGCAGGCGAGGCAGAACAGCAAGACCCAGCAGGAGAACCAGCCGCCTCTAGTCCGCCAGAACTCGGACGAGTGCGACACCAAGCGGAGGCATGTCCACAATAACACCGTGCCGATGGTGCCCACCACTTGCCTCGACAACGTCACACCTCCTCCCCTCCCACCGCGGTCTATAGAGAGGCCGAATAGTAGGAACCCGATGAACCCGCTCGGTAAAGCGAAACCGTCGAACTCATCGAGTTCAGCGAGCCACAAACAGTACCACAAGGGTCGGTATTACCCGGAGAGGAACCAGTTCGCGATGCACCAGTCGATGCCGGCTTACAAGGAGGATAACACGAAACAGTTGAGGAGGTCGTCGCACTCGCTGGACGGGGAGCTGGAGGGCCCGCAACCGAACTCGATCGCGTTGCAGATGAGCTATCCGCTTGTGAACGTGCCGCCGCCGCCGCTGCAGGTAACGCGCGTTCACATCACGGAGTTGTTCGATCACGATTTGCCATACACGATGTAGCCCTCTACGAATGCTGTTTCCATCGAATTGTTCCAACAATTTAAACAATACGAATAATTTAAACTATTCTCTAATCATATATTTCAGTTATTTTGAACTAATCGAATAATAGTAAGTATTAAAATGACTCGAGTTATAGAATACTTTATTCTTTTTTCGAATCTCATTTCGATTTGACGTCAAACGATTCGTGGAATTGAATATTCGTACATCCCAAAAAGATATTATAAAAAATCGACGATGCTGAAATTTAACATTAAACAATTATTGTTCACTGTACATAATGTATTTTCTGAGTAAATCACATAAAAACCAATACAAACACAGTAAGAAAACAGAAAGCTTTCTTTGCATTTTTAATTGATTAATAAATGTAGGGACATATAATAAAATTCGTAACTTTATTATCTCAATACATGTCGCATGTAATGCTAACATAAAAAAAAACAATTATTATAAATAGTGAAAGTTTCGATTGAATGAACTAATCCAAATATCGTTCAATAATCGTGATCCGACAACTCCGTTAACCGCCTTTATTAATATGGTTTAAGGTACACGGTTAAAGTATTCGGTTGTGGGTAATTTTTATATTTAATTATCGCTTCTTTTAATGTCATTTTGTTTTTATTGCCAACGCTTGTTATATGCCATTATAATTCCAGTTTTACCAAGTCTTTATCTATATTACCGTGCGAGTAAATTATTATCTATTTAAGTATTGTTGTCTGTGTGTCGACATGTTATTGTTTCTATTTGTTTAACTATCTCAATTTGTGACTAACAAATATATCTATGTTCTGTCTCATTTGTAAATGTTAATATTTAGGTTTCAAAGAGTTTTTGATTTTTCTAGTATGTATATTAAAATCAAAATTTAAGGATTAAAATCTGAAACATGTGAAATTTATTTAAACACTAGATTTTTTTATAAATTTATGTAAAAAAATCGATTTCCGTTTCTGTAACAAATGTATTGCAATAACATTCAGGTGTTACTTCTTCATCTTTGCATGTGTTTAGAAATTGTATTCAATTCTTCTTTTAGTCAGTGTACATTGAAAAATCTTTGACTATCTGTAGTTAAATATTAATTAGTATTTTCATTTATATACAATGTTTACGACAGACTGACAATCGGACGAGCGTGCCGGTTCTGCACGTGAGGAGCAGGTCCTCACCTGAACAGTTGGACTGTGATCTTTCAAGATGTGAGTATTATTATATTGGTATATTCCTATTTTGTTTTGGTATAAATTCTCAATCATAGTAATATAATATGAATGTAAATAAAATCAGAACGAATAATTCAGTAATTCAGATAAATTTTATATTTGTATATTTACTAATTGCCTTCCAAGAAAATGAGATCACGTGTTTGTTTTACAGTACGATTGTGTGATTATATAAAATGGCAACTGAACAATTGTACGTTAATTATGTTAATATGTTTGTATGTATATATGTGTAATATTTTTGAAGAGAACTGAATATTATCTTGTATATCATTCACTCGCACACTTTTTTTATATAAAGATTGTTATGCCAAATTTCTCGGTTTTCCGTATGATTCTTCAAATGTTTGTTTCATGAATTTGGATGAAGTGATGCGTTTACTTTAATGCGACAATTGATTTTTATTTATCCAGATTGATTGTTTAATGATTTTACATTACTATTTTCCTCAGCCTCGTTTTGTTAAAAATTGAATAACCATAATAGCAACGCAACGTCTTTAGGAATAACTCTGAACGAATAAAATTATTAGTAGTTATAAAATTTGAAAGATGAGTGCATAGTAGCATCATATAAGTATACTCGACTATACAGTGACATTTCCTGAAACGCGAAAAAATATATATAAAGAGAAAGTTACGGTTGGCAATCCAGACGGAGGTGTTACCACCATATTTGATCACCAGATAGACACCGGTTGTTCCCGGAATATGACACGCCTAAAAGTGACATTTGTTGTTGTGACAGGCGTCATAACTTATTATATGGTGTTCACGTTTCATTCGTATATCCTACCAGCCGGCAAAGTTAAATGAAATTGAAATAATATAATTTGTTTAGTTAGTCTAGTAAGGTCCTCCAGAATCTTCGTTACGCGTCGTACACTAGCGTTGTCGAATGGGTCATCCGGTACGGTATTACCCCAGAGTTATAACATGGGTCTTTTCAAAAGGTGATTGAAACGCACTTTTCAAGGCCGGTAACGCAATAGTGATACCCTTAGTATTGCAGTTAGCCATCGGCGACGGTAACCATTTACTGTCAGATTGGCCGTGTGGTTGTTTGCTGCCTTTTGGCATAAAGAAAATAGTAAAATGAATTGTTTATGCGAATGAGCGATACTGTTTTGTTTGTGCAGCGTGGATTGGAGCGGGTGCGTGCGCGAGTTCGTGCGGCGCGTGCTCGCCGGCGGGCGGGGGCGGGGGCGGGGGAGACACGCCGTCGCCGGCGCACACGCCGTACAGTCACCGCTCGTCGCCCGCGCCGACCGCACGCACGCCCGTCTACACGGACACACACCACTTTGTGCACCAGGTCTCTATTCTTGACTTTTGTATACATACTATCTCACTCGGCCACGCGTTGCTCTGGCTCAGTTATCACATGTTCAGTTATAATTATGACAATAAAAAAACTGGCACCACCTATAACATATTTAGAATAATCGTCCCTACAGTGTTCTGTCAACAAAATTATTTAAAGCGCCATCTGTTCGAGATTGATGAAACTTACATATTAATAACAATAATAATCATTGACAATCATTTCATTTGTAATTAAAAAATATTGAGGTTATTACTCGACATATAAATTACCCTATCTCTCTAGTTAGACCAAATTATGCATAAATGTCAACTTTCATGACGATCGGTTGAGCAGTATCGGAGTTCATCATAGACGAAAATCATTTATTGATATATTTCGATTATGGTTGATTAGAGCTTTCATATTGTATGTAATACTTAACTTATTGTGTTCATTTTACGTTTCTTTATTGGATGCCGTAGATCTGTAGATCTAATGTACTACAATCTAGATTTGGTATACCTACCTACCTCTGCACTAAAATATGACTATTGATACTACTCTACTTGCTGGAGACATAGTCTTAATACATTTTTTAATTTTTTTGTAAACTGCCATGGTATTATGATAAATATTATATTATCTATCATTCAAGAGCGTTAAAAATAGTTATGGTCAGGTTAAAATATACGATGTCGCCCCCACTAATTATATACGCATCAGCACAGTTGAATAAAATAATGTTGATGGTCAGTAGTGTTGAAACAGTGAGGTTGCACACTTGCAGGGCGGCGGAGGCGGCGGGTTCGGCGGAGAGCTGTCGCAGGAGATAGGCGCGAGGGGCGCGCGACACCCCCCCGCCGGGCACGCCGCCGCCCCCCTACCACACCAACACGCAGGTACCATACTACACTACACCGACACCTTATTAACTAAAACTTACTCGCACTAATTATACTCATTGTACGGTTACGTACATTGCATGTCTCCGTACTTATACGATATAAGATACCGGGGTGAAGAGCAAGTCCTTGCCTTACATATGTTACGTCATAATGTCACAATTATTTTATTTAATCTGTTACACTGACGCTGTTGTGCAACATAATTGAGTGCTTGAACGTGACTAACATTTGAAGTGTTTAATAAATATAATTTTAATTCAATTGTACTCATGAGTACATAATAAGTAGGGTGATATGCAATGTAATTAATGTAATTGTTGTCTGTCACTTTGTTTGATTTCCTTTTTATTTATTATAAACTAGTAAACAGACTTGTTGTTCTGATATTTTGTAGCTACTGTAGTCTAAATATTACATAATCCAATAAGACCATACCCTTCAACAAACTTCTAAAACATGTTAATTGCCGCCAAACTATCTATATAAAATGTTATATTCATTGCAACGACTTGCGCTGCATATATTTTGTAGTGGTAGTACTAATTTAAATATCTTCCTACACGTGAGCACAACTATTTACTATGGTTTTATGGTATTCGAGTAAATAACATAGAAACTTATACAGGATATTGTTCTAATAATAATAATAATTTTGATTGGTGCATCCTTAGCATTGGTAACTTTTTCTAAATGTTTTTCAGCCTTGTGCCGACCCCCAAAGAGCTATAATTTCCATGGAAGAAGATGACACCCCGGCCTCTGTGAGTATTCCCTCTCGTAAAGTTGCATCGATAACAATATAAGGCAGTATTCATATCTTTTATATGTATTGAAATTGTCAATACGGTAAAAACATGTGTTGAAAATATAATTTATTTCTTTATTTTTATTTTTTTCTACCCAATTACATAGAATATATGTTATAAGAATATATGTCTATTTTTTTAATACAAGGTCTACCCTTTGTTATTGACAGACTGTAGATTTCATTATTACGACCATAATTACAATTAATGTAACATACGAGGTTTGTTAAAACGTATCGAGTCGTTTACACTCATCATCAACTTACCTTTATCCCAGTCATTACATACATTCAAACATTTTTCGGTCTTTCTTTACAGTCGCTTTCACATATTCATACATTTTTTTAAATCTTTGCCCCTTTCTATTCTGTTGGGTTAGACATCTGAGTGTTTTCTTTGTGTTGTGTTCTCTTCTGATATTTTAACGTTTGCAGGATACGTCGACGTATTCGGGTCTGTTCTCGAACCTGCGCTCTGTGCGCGAGTCCAAAGCGAGGACTGCTGTCCTACTCAACTGGCTCTTGGGGGAGAGGAGGTAACTGTAATGTTTTTTTATTCAGCCCCGTTCCTTATTTAACGTACACTTTATGTAAACATTTTGTGTAACGGTATTTTTGCTCACGTTTTCGTTCGCGATGACGTATTTCTGTTTCGCACAATTTTCTGCGTTAAAAGTACATAATGTACTGTGTAATGTACCCTCAACAACTTGTATGCGAATTATATGATAATCAGTTCAGTATAAGCGTAACAAACAAATAAACACGGATTTATGTTTACTAGTGGGCGTCCAGTGGTGGACATTCGACCATACTTAATTGATTTTTTAAAGTTTGAATTTTATTAGGGTTCTTTTGTGAACTTACTTGTATAATCAAAGGTTTTTATAATGGTTACTCAGTTATTATAATAATAGATATAATATCATTGTTGAATGTAGAATGAAAATGGGTGATTGGAAAGTAAAAGTAAAATAATACATACAGTCGAGCATAGCAACCTCCTTCACAACCTTTTTTGAAGTCCTTTATTGACAGATGTCAAAATGCATTTTTATTTACTTGTGTGTATATGTTGTGTAAAATCGGAGCAGTAGTGTGAGTAATGTATATTTTAATTAATTTAATATACTTGTAATGCATTTTATATTAAAAAAATAGCTTTCTGCACTTCTCCCCCATATAAACTTTAACTATGCCATATTTCACGTTCATCCGTTCGCGTATTTCTCTCAAATAGGGATATAAAGTCTAGGTTTTACGTATTAATGTATATGATAACGGCTACGGCTACATGATATGCCTGCCGATTTGTAATTGTCAATTTTAAGATTATGTTAAATTAATACATTTTAGAAGCACAGATACGTCCTTTCAAATACATTTATAGGTATGACTCGCGCACCACCATTTTTGCTTTTAACGTGGCGAGATCCTGCACTGGACACGGACTCATGTAACTGTATCGTTGGAGGGCTCTTCGCTTGTCTGTTAGTACGGTTGTGTTGTAGTGAGTTGGTGTGTATGTCACTGTCACGCACAGCACAGAGCGCGTCGTTCGATTACGTCACTCTCTACTACTGCACTTGTTTCGGTATAAAACGAGCGAATCGACCGCCGCTAAGGAACTCCGGTGAAGCTGTAAATACCTTGCCAGGTCAATAGCAGAGCCAGTTCTAGAAAAAAAAGTTCTAGTTCAGTCTTGGCTCTAGCGTAGCGTTGTACACTTGTTGTACTCTGCTAGTAGCTTATCCTAGGCTGTGGATAATTAATTTGTGCAAACGAATTAGTTGTTATTTGTAATCAATTTAATTACAGTTACCTATTGTTTTAAGTAGTCTAAATTAATATTCTTTTATTATTATTCTATATGAAGACCTGTTATTTCGATATCTTGGTATCGTCTTAATTAATCATGTTTTTTTTTATTTAGTTTTTAGACTCTTGGCCATCACTTTTTTTTGATTTCGTTTAATTTATGATATACGTCAAAAGCGTTGTATATGTGAGTAATTATTGGGATTTCCTATATATCATTTTTTTTTTACTTAACTATTAACTACTTTTTATAATGTCCCGCGCCGGAGTGTCGACGGCCCGATGGATGAACCTAGTAATTGCGTCGTCAGTCACGTCAGTATAATAGACACAGGTGCCTGTGTGTCTGGACACTGCCACGATATAGTAATAAGTTACTATGAATTAATTATGTTCGGGCCATAGGAAACTTTGTACGTGTATATATGTGTGTTGGTGTTTGTGCAGATGTGCGCACGCGAGCCTCGTGCTGATCCTGACGGACGGGTACCGCGGCGCGGCGGGAGTACCGCTGCAGACGCTGCGCCGGTGGGCCTACGAGATCCACTCCACCTTCCTCATGCCCGGCGCGGTACGCACTCACTCACCCGCACACTCGCTTACCCGTACACTCACTCACTCGCACGCGTACTCACCCGCACACGCACTCACCCGCACACTCACTCACACGCACTCACCTGCACACGCACTCATCCGCACACTCACTCAACCATACACGCACTCATCCGCACACTCACTCACTCGCACCCGCACACGCACTCATCCGCACACTCACTCACTCGCACCCGCACACTCACTCACCCGCACATGCACTCACCCGCACACTCACTCGCACACCACATCCTTGTTATGTACTCTTACTTAATTCTTATTTATCTATTGACACTTATATAAAAATGTCTCTATTTAATAAAGTCGCTAAATTAAAATAGACGTGACGTTACTTCTCTAGTGCCCGGAACCAAATTGCAATTAAGTATAGGTAAATTTATTAATGCATGTCTTTTGCCTGCCTAGTTTGTTAGAGTACAAGTGTGAACATCATGTATCCAATTCTGCTATTTCTCTTTTTTAAGTAGTCAAAAAAGCATATTCTTTTAGATTTACCAATATGACGCCATAATAAGAAGTCTGTTTTGACTGTTGTACGTTACGGGACAAACGATTCTATAAATTACAGCTAAAAAATAAATAAACACATCTCAATGGTTAAAATTTGGCTTGCGAGTTCACATTGCAGAGTTTTTTGTAACGTATATGTCGAAGAAATTATAACTTCACCTGTAATGAGAAATTGATAAAAAAATCTAACAACACTTTGTACGATAAATTAAAAGAATTGACACTGAATATGTACAGAAGTGTGAGAAGTCTGACGAGCCCGTAAACATCTGTCGTGCTTCGACAACTAAGCAGATACTTCTTGAAGATCCAGTCAATAGTAGACAACCAATAGAGATTTAGCATTATTAGGATTGGCTGTCTACGAGCCAGTCCATAGTAAGCCATTAGTAATCAAAGTAGAACCCAATTTACTATCATATTTACATATAAGGCAACTCATAAATTGAATAACTTCTTAGTGCATTATTCTGTTGTTAAGAGTTTCTTGTGTGTTCAGGTATTACAACTGAACGGGGTCGATGAGAACATGGCGAATGAAATAGAACATGTCTTAGTGAATGGTGAGTGCTGAGTCTTGTTTATTGTCGTTATTTCATCTGACCAACACTCAGGTGCGCTATCAGATCTCATCTTACCAGAACGTGAAGAACATTTCTCTCGACACGATATTACACATACAGATAATAAAGTGAAGAATAAAGATGTATGTACATAAAAATAAATCTTTTACAGAAGAATTACTTTATTGTGGAGTTCTAGAACTGAATCGGACCACCGTACGTTTGGTATAACATCCATCATAGTGGTACGATTAGACGTATCGCTTTAATGAATCACTCGATATATTTGTAGGAAATTGATAATGACATGAAATTTAAATTGTTGGAATTATGAGCGCAAACTGAATTATAATATGCGTCTGCTATAAAGATATTAGCAATCGACTTAGCCTCGATTCTGCTTTTTAAGAATGTCAAGGGTCTCTCTCTCGTTATTGTTACGTGTCAAGTTATTGTGCTTCGTGTATTTTATAATAATATTATAAAATAAAACCTTAAAGAGTAGTTGATTGTCTTATTTTATCATAAATAAATACTTAGTAATTCGTCTTATAACAATTTATAAATCACGTACTCTCTCTCTCTCGTACGGACCCGTAAAACAAATATAAAAATAAAAATGAATATAAGTCTTTCGAGCTATCCTCTACTTTATAGATCAAATGTAGGATTCTTTAAAATATTTAATTAAGTTATAATTACTTCATACATTCTTACGTTGGTCATGATGGACATATACATGGTGTTTTTAAATTGCAAGTCGCGATCAGCCAATTCATATCGAGTTGTAAAGAGTCTTGCAGTTCGATATGACAGCTGCATATGCCTAGCGATAGACAAGAGTCAATTTGTTCTGGTATCATAAAAATAGTGGTTAGTTATATTTTATAATAAAGTTACTTGTAGTGACTAGAGCGTTTTTATCAAAGTGATATGATTATGATAGTCGGGATTGTTGGATTATAGTAAAAGTGTCCGTCGAGTGTAGGTTAATGTGAGTCTGTAAGGTTCCGTGTAACTCTTTAGAGCACGAGAAGGAGGAGCTGGTGCGCAACGTGTTCCGGAAGGCGCGGCAGAAGGCGAAGGAGGAGCTGGCGCACCAGCTCGCGGAGTTCCAGGTGAAGCGGCAGGTGGGGCTCGGCTCGCTCTACGGGCCCGACGACGCCGTCATACACAAGTGCGACCTCGACCGGGCGCAGGTACGCACCCACTCACCTCACACGCACGCCATCTATCCGCCCATTCTTAGTACTACATATACGCGTTTATGGATTTTGACTTGCCACAAAAACTCCCTGGGAAGTTCTAACAACCATCTTGTTAGTTCTTTGAAATTATCGTAAGACACTTGTATTATCATAACTTACGGGGTCATAGTAGTAATAATCTATTAGAAGATTGGATGCCAGAAATAAAATAAAATTGTAGCATGATTCATTTCTGAACGCATCATAGATCGCGTGATATCCCGAGCAGGCAATTAGCGACGTCCGTGCACTCGCACTATCCGGAATCACGTTGCATTCTCTGAGATCCGTCCTCTTTGACATACTACAAACAATATCATTTCTTTTCCTTGTGTTTTTATTGTTATTGTGTTGAACGCGTGTTATCAGTGAAAATAAAGTATAAACCTACGTTAAAAAATCAAATAAATGTTTGGTATTCATGTACTGTATTAGCAAAACTAAAAGCTAAACGCCATCTATCCGCTCGTTGCTAGTACTATATGTTATCTGTATAAGTTTTACATGTTTGATATTTATCTGTCGATTTAAAAACTACTTTTTAATGTAATTTCTACTGTAATATTGTAATTTGAGTGTAGCGATGGTAAGTCGGCGGTGAAAGCAATATCTCATGTGTCCAGGAGCTGGTGGTGGTGGAGCAGGTGATGGTGCAGCAGCTGCGGGGCGGTGCGGAAGGGGGGGAGGGGGGCGGGGGGGAGCAGGACGCGCGCAGCACGCTGTACGCGGCACTGATCGCGGCCGCATTGGTCCTCCACTGCAGGTACTCTTATGTAGTTCTGTACACGCTCTATTAATCTAAATATATCAATATCCAGGGTTATGATATTTCTCCAATATGAATTCCGAAATTACTCACCCGATATTCATGAAACGTTGCCATTTATGTATAAATTAGTCCAACTTGAAACATAGGTTTCTCGTCGTATTCGCTCCATTGCCTACAATAAAACTGTGATTAGATGTTTCGCGACCTGTTTTATGTGCGTATAAAGGAGGGTGGAAAACTCTGGGATGCGGGCGTCATTACTCGAATAATTCGACAAAGTTTGAAACATTTCTACGTTTAGAACCTACCTCATAGTATTGTTTTTTCACGGTCGGTGACTCATTCTTTGACTACTTGCATTAAGTTCACATATAGAGTGTAATAATATTGTTCCGTGTTAGTATGAAGTCACTCATATCACAAGTGGGACGTACAGGAGGGAAACTTTTCCTACATTATTATAATACATTTCAGATAGAAAATTTGTTACTACAACTATATTGGTCAGCACTAGACCTTCGGTTAAATATTGTAGAACTTGAATTCCGTTCAATTAACGATTATCTCTTAGTCTAGTATTCGTAGGTTAGAACAATACGTCGAAGACTTCTCTATCTGTTTATAAGAAGTGTCGTCGAAATCGGTTCAGCCGCATTTCACAAATTGTTCCGAACGTGACGTGACGATTCGTCTTTAACAAGAATATTGTTTTTGCAATGACATACGATTTTGTGACAAACCAAAATTTACGTGTACGCAGTATTCAATGAATAACGTAAAAGAACGAAGCACAGAGAATCTAAAATGATGTAATTGGTAATCACTGCTTAAGAACAGTTTGTACACTCATTGAACATTCTGTTCATATCGTTTGATGCATTCATAATATGTACTCCTTGAAAATTTTGTTGTTAAAGCTGTTTAGAGCTCTTTAGGGTTTAAGCGAATTACTACTTTATGCCTTGTATGAATTTCAAAATGAGCTAGATCCAATTTTAACCGTTTCTAATATTTTACGTTATTTTTCATTGTTCTGAAATTTTGTGCATATATAATATGAAGATAATTAAAAAAAACTAAAAGCCTTATGGACGGCAAAATTTGAACTTCGTCCTCCGTAAATAGAAACTGGAAATCGCAAAAAAAAAAAATTAAACGTCATATGAACGATTAAAATTGGATTTAGCTAATTTTGAAATGTAGCGACTTGTTTATTGAATTTGTTCGCTTCGTTAGAATGAACATTAAAATGACGAGGTAAAGTACATTATAATATGTTATTTCCTCAGAAGTGTGAAATTATTATCACAAATGTACGCAGTAAACATGTAAATTGTTTTACGCGTTCAACGTTTGTAATGTTCATCACATTCGCTATACTATATATTAGATTTTGTAATTTTTGTAAATTTGAGTTCCCTGATACTTGTATCTCGGGTTTGTGACGAGACAATTTTCAATGGAGTAATAAAGTATGTGTATTTCGTAACTAACGCCTCATGTAAGATGAGCTTAAGTCATAAAAAAAATTTACAATGAATACTGTGCTCACTATAAGTTTACTCCAACATTTACTAATTCGTATATTTCCTGAAATAAATACATAAGTAAAGACTAGCCGTGTTCGTATATTTTTACGTTTATATATTACCAATATTTATTGTATGTAGAGATTATTACTATAGACACTATCATAGTGATTTTATCAAAACATTAATCGTTATCAGTTAAGATGATAAGACGGTCTTATCTAAATTTAAATGTTTAAAAACATTGTCTGTGACTCATTATTTCGTTATTAATTTCAAATAGTGAACAGTTCTAATAATCCGTCATGTTGTCTATTGTTAATGGAATGAAAATTATTAATATTATTTGAATATTAATGTCAATAGCTTTTATGTGAATTGAGATAAATAATGTTATCGAAATGAATATCTTGTGTCATTTCCTTATTTAGGAAGTCGTGTAAGATTTTATTCGGGTAAATAAACATATAGTAGGAGTATTTAAAAATAAAAATAACTTAATTACAAGGAAGGATAAATGAAACCACGTCATTATTTTTCCAATTGGAAACAGTAAATCATCGGTTCTGAATAATCGTGTTCTACGTACACAAGTACGAGTACATCTCGGTTGTTGGGTTTTATTCACTCTATTTTATTTAAAACATTGTTTTTGTGCTCGGTTTATGTGTACATAGATCGAGGTTTTAGCTTCAATTTATTTGTGAAGTTCTTTTCGAATTATTAAAAGCATTATCTAAAAAGTCTAATTATATGAATCGTTTGGAATTTCTGTTGTTATTAAAACTCTTTCGTTCGCGTTATAGTAAGCGTTGATAAGTGCGAGTGAGGTACAAAATAATATCGAAAGTGAGTCTGAAGGTGCTGGAAAGTGTCGTATGTTAAAAATGGTGAACGTGTTGGAGATAAGTGAGATTGAGGCGAGAGAAGTGAGACGGCGATGGTGGGAGTCACCGAAAAGCCTTAAGAAGAGAAAAGCGAAGCAAACGAAGTGAGTTGATTCGTTATGTTCGTGTGTTTATATACGTGGCAAAATAGCTTGAACTTGAACTTACCGGTTCCGGAATAGCAACCTTGGTTCAATATGCAAACCGTAGTGGTATCTGGAAACGACAACCCTTTCTATACTTACTCCTAAGCGAATCGAGTTTATGAGTTCTAGACTTAACAAGAGTTTCGAGATACAAAGGATTTAACTGCAAAAACCTTGTCTTAGAAAGGCGAGATTTCTAAGTATATTTTTTGACCCGTTGAGTCAAATTTAAATAACAATTTGAAGTTTTATAAGACATATTTGTCTATATATTAAAACGGATTACATATTAGAAATTCGAGGTATAGAGTATAAATATGTGTTATCGATACCTCGCAGGGAAATAACATTTTATACGAGTTACATAGTTTAAATAACTAGAGATACCGTGTATTTAGAGGTTCACTGGAAAGGAATGACATTTTTTTCGACTTACTGAGAATTACGACTTAACGAGGTTCGAGTTATAGAGATTCCACTATTTAATGACTTGTTATAAAAATATATGAAATAAAAAATAAACCAGATCGATTTTGTTATCGGGCCTTAATTAAATACAGTAGTTTCACTTTGATTTTGACCTCGGTGTCTGTTTAATGGCGGGGGAGAATATAACCTTAAGATTTTACAATACTCTTACTGTATATATATGTAGAACGAGTACGTTGAATGTAGTAAATCATATTGATAGGTATACTTATTGTAATTAATACAAAATCTTGAATGTTTTTCCAAACATTATGTATTCATCGTTAGGAAGCTGATTGATTGACAAACAAATGAAAATGTTTTTGTCAGACTATGTAACCTCTAACTTAGCGTAAGATCTCGATAAAACTAAGATTATTTAGAAATTTCTTCGAAAGTTTCTAAGGAGATTATTATGATATTATATTTCGCTAGGTGGTAGAGCCACGCTGAAGTTATTACTGGTTTCAGCATCAATGGGTCGGCTCGCCCGCGGTACTACCACCCTCTCTTGGAAAACCGACATGAATTAACAATGCATTGTTGCGTTTCGTTCGGTCAGCGAGAGCGCCGGAGGCCCACCTTCCCTTCCCCTATACCCTCCCCCCTAACACAGGCTGGTAACGCACTTGCGACTCCTCTGGTGTTGCAAGTGTCTATGGACGGTGGTGATCGCTTAACATCAGTTGGCCCACCTGTTCGTTTGCCTGCTATGATATAAAAAAAATAATAATATGGGCAACACAAATTGTGCGGTCACCACGTCGAATGACATGCCGTAGGTTCGAATCCTTACGTCGGGTATGAGTTTTCCGAGAACGAAAACTTTATGGTGAAATCATTTTAAAGTGTCTGGTTTTACCAAGTTTAGTGTGTAATTTAAAACCACGTCGAGCGTTAAAAATTCATAAACAATAAAAAAAATATCAACTTTTTTAATGAATGCGCAAATTATAACTAACGTAAAAATAACTTTTACTAAAAAAAATGTAAACTGACTTCAAAATGTTTCCCAGTTCGATTGTATTTTTTTAATTTGTTATCTCACAACTTCGTGGCTTATGAATCGAATTGGAAAAGTCTTTCTTTTAATTGAATGAGGACATTTTCCATGGCGTCCTATTTTAATTTCACTAGCATTGGACCTTGTATTGCGATGATACATAAAGGAAGTTCTCAATCTCGAATAGGAATTGTATAGAAATTGAGGTACTTCTAGGCAGGTTTAAGACACTCCAAGATTATGTAGATATCTTTGGTCAAGGACATTTTGGTGCATTTATAGTATTTTTTAATGATTTTACATTTTAACATAATATTTAGGAGATTTCTAGTTTTTAATGATAGGTAAATTTGTAGAGGTATTAAGAAGTGTTGCCGGTTACAGGCCGGCGTCGGTCGCGGCGGCTGTGGGCGGGAACCGGCCCTCGTTCCTGCAGCGCGACAAGCTCTACAAGCAGAGAGTTAAACAGATCATGAAGCAGCATCCTCAGCCGGTCGGTACTCGTGTTCCTTTTTTTAATTTTTCAGATAACAACCGGTTAATTAATCGACAACTATATGAGCTTTTGCAATTTCAAATCTTCTCGGTGAGATAAGACACGGTGGCACGCATTACGTTCATGTGAGATCTGGTCTTTACTTTTCGATTGGTCATTTCATTGTGTTTTGATTGATACAACTAAATACCTAAACGTATAGTAACATTGTGTATGGGAATCCCGGTGTAATATTTAATATTAAATATAAAATATTTGTAATATAATAATCATGTATATTGGCTAAATTTAACAAATGACGTAATATTTGTGATGATATAACCCTTTTAAACAACATTTGAAGAGACTTTGATGGTCCCCTGCCATTTTGTGCTGGCATTCTAAGTGGACGCTCCCTTCTAAATATAAATAGTTAGAAAATGATATAATTGCGTCTACTCCCCGGCAGGTGTCGGCCCCTACTCAGGGGCCTCTCAGTGGTCGAGGGGTCGTTGTAGTTGTGAACCCTTGAAGGAAGGGCGAGTGTTGCCCTCCCCGACGATCGAGGGAGGTGCATCGGCACAATGCACCTCAAACACACGGGTCTGCGCAGAAATTCTGCCAGGGCGACGGACGTGCCCGCGTCCATCGCCCCCAGGCCCTCTTTACGGCAGCCTCGGGTCGTTATCGACCCTGCGCCGCCGTGATCGTCGACCGCGGGAGGGGAGCTGGCTGATTTGCTCTCTCTCCCTCTTCGCCGCCTCAGTTGCGAGCATAACTGCCTCGCAGTACGAGGCGACGGAGTTCCACCGCAAGTCTAACCTAACCTAACGAAACCGAGACGATACTGTTTTGTTTTAAGCGGTGCATTTAATACGTAAGTAATTTGTATTTTGAATTTTCAGACGTAGTCCCTGTACGATTCAACCTGTGGATTATGATATTCACTAGCTGCTGGGTGGCGTATATGCTGCGCGTTAATATGAGTCTCAATATAATCGCTATGGTGCCTCAAACTGAACATTCCAAGTAAGTAATTAAAGTTTTAGGACTGTTATTTAAAAAAATCTTAGGATACTGTTATGTGGGCAAATAAATTGTCTTTCTTTTTTAAATATCATAGGAGGCAAGCGAACACGCGGGTCACCTGATGTTAAGTGATCACCGCCGTCCATAGACACTAGCAACACCAGAGGAGTCGCAATTGCGTTGCCAGCCTGTGTTTGGGGGAAGGGGTAGAGGCAGTGAGGAGGGGAGGGGAGAAGATAGGGAAAGGGAGGTGGGCCTCCGGCGCTCTGTTATGTTATATTACAATAAAAGGATTTATTTCCATTCACAAAAACAGTATGCACTATACACATAAACTACATATCTCATTAACGCTTCAAAAGCACACTGTGTATTATAATAATTTTTAGAAATCACATTCTGAATTACTGATTGTCACTACTTTTCCTTCGGGTTATAACTTTGTTTAAAATAACGTTCGAAGTGTTCAAAGGCTTGTTTGTTAAATATCACTGTTTTGTTTCGCTAGTTTGTTACGTTTAACTTAATTATCCGCCTTTTGTTGGTTTGTTCATTGTTCCCGGTTCGACGGAAATCGTAAACAAAAAAAACAAACCACTATAGGTTTGTCCATTGTGCGCGGTTCGAAAGAAATCGTAAACAAACCAGTAACGGGCTGGCATGGTTTATGGCTTTTTCGAAGTAATTAAATCGCGATAAACTTCACTGACACTGAGATCGAGGGAAGCTGCGAGTCTTTATGGAGATTCAACGATCGAACGTATCGTAGGGCACTGATAAACTTACGTAAGAAGCGGTCTTGCAAACCTGGTGGTGGGTTACAACGTATGAGCAAAGATTGGACAGTTATATGTTAGTATTTTTTAGTTATGTTCAATAGGTACACGCTTGGCCACAATCTCACCTGATGGTAAGTGACTATGAGGCTGACGATGTATCGCGCTTACCCACTAGATGCCTGTTCACTCTACTCTTGAAGACTCCCAAGTTATAAGATGACGGGAAGACAGACACCGGGAGTGAATTCCATTCCTTAGCCGTACGTATAATGAATGTGGAAGCAAATCGCTTCGTACGAATTACGGGAATATCAACCACGTAAGGGTGGAAACCCTCACGGCGTCTAGTCGTCCTCTGATGGAATGGGGACGATGGAATTATATTATGTAATTCCTGTGCATACTCTCCAAATTGTAACCTATAAAACACTGAGAGACAAGCCACTTTTCGTCGATACTCTAAACTGAACATCCTTGAATCCCACAGCGTTTCATCACCGACAAGCCGACGAGTATGTAGTAGTAGAGTGGTAGTAGTAGTATGAGATGGGTACACGTCTAGTAGGATAGCAAGCGATGCAAGCGTCTCAAAACCATGGCGGCCATGTCCAGCACTCTGTCGATGTAAGATTTGAAAATGAGTTTCTTATTGAGGGCAACTCTAGGCCTCGATGGCTCAGGGGAAATCAACTCTAATTAGCATGAGGTATTCGGTTCGGAACTGGCTTTTATAGGGGTTAAAGAGCATTAGGGCACTCTTGTCGAGGCTGATTTTGGTGCCTCATATACGATACCACGGTATAGATATTACAGGTTAGATCACCAACCACCAAGGACCGCGTTATATCACTGATGTACACAGGTACAGTATAAGGAGGTCGAGAGAAAGGATTAGTTATGCAAACCAGAACTTGGGGCGAAAAAATATGTGCACTTTCTTTTTTATAGTAATATGTTACAGTTGCGGTTGGTATGTTCAATGGTACAATCCAGTACAACCTAAAAGCAACGGTAACCAATGGGGGATCTGCATTTCTTAACCGGTCGTCAATTTAGCACTATATCCGCGGCGGTCGCGACCCAAGCTGATACAATTAGCTCCTGACTGGATTGATTATTAATGGGTACAGACCAGATTATCCTTGCACGCGACAAATGTAAGACCTGCTTTTCTTTACCGGTCGTCAATTAAGCTCTATATCCTAAGCAGTCGTGACCTAATTACCTAACCAGTAACCAGTTACCTCCCGGCTGGCTTGATTATTAATATATATATACATCAACTGATCTTTGCACGCGACAAACTTAAGTGTACCAATATGGCGGGTGTTACATCCTAGTATATTCTAGTGTAACGGTGAGTCTTGAATAACTGTAAGGTACTTGAATTGTTTTATAAAGCTGTAATATGCTTCTATATTATTTTAAAAAAATTACAAAAATAATATAAACCGCCTTCGATGTGAAAAACTAATAAGGCACTAAAAGGCGAAAAATAGAAGGTGGTTTATTTTTTTTTGTAATTTTTTTTATTTTTCCATTTTTAGTGTGCAGTATCTGTTATCTAATGGGTATTATAAATCGGTTCCAATTTCACGAAAATACGTAGAGACGAGGTGCGTGAAAATCAAATAAACGATATTTTACCCCCTAAGGGTTGAATATTTTCTATGGGACCACCTCTGAATATAACCAATTCAAATAAAAAAAGAATTATTAAAATTGCTTCATAATTGACGGAGATATCGATTAACGTATATAAAAAAAAACATACAATCGAACGTAACCTTCTCCTTTTTCGAAGTCAGTTAAAAATCATAAGAGTACAATATATTTTATAATATCACTAGGTTTTCTCGGAGCTTCGCTCGCGATTATCAAAATAAAATACTGCACTTACTAGTCGATGGTAACGTAGCTTTCTTTAGTTGA
>MU159884.1:66149-116471 GCA_015888305.1 Antheraea pernyi | reverse complement strand
AGAAAGGGGAAGGGAAAGGGGGAAAGGAGGTGGGCCTCCGGCGCTCTCACTGACCGAACGAAACGCAACAATGCAAGCATAGTTACTTCACGTCGGTGTTCTGTGAGAGGGTGGTACTACCCCGGACGAGCCGACCCATTCATGCTGAAACTAGTAATTGCTACAGCGTGGCTCTACCACCTTTAAAATTTGATATCGCCAATAAGCGAACCATCATGCGGCGAATAAGCCCGTGGCCATCCCTTAGTAACAGTTTACATAATCCCATTATTATTATTATATTTTTATTATGCAATCTAAATCAAATATGTATAAGTTATGCAAAATACAAATATTTGGACTCATTAAGCCCAAATAATAATCTGGAAATATTTTTATAACTTTTTTTTTTTTCGAACTGACTATGCTATTGACCTGGCAAGGTCTTTACAGCTTCACCGGACTACTAAGGCCGAGCGCTTAGGGCACTCAGCCGATTTTGGTTTTGGGTAACATACACAAGGGTGCACGCACACCTCGGCTTGGGCTGTTTCCTGGAAAAAGACACGTCTGTCCTAGCTAACTATTCTAAGCTATTCATACTTATATACATTTGTGAACCATACAATCGAAATTGCATGATTCACAAATGAATACGTGTATATCGGATTGAAACGAACTTAAACTATTCGATTCAGTTCGATGAGGGGAAAAAAAAACAAAACCCTCCCACCATGTGTATATATGTGCACGTGTGTGAGAGAGATGATCTCATATGTCTGTTCAAGTGATGTAGGTGAGTCACTGTATCGCGAAAATAATATCAAGAGGGCTCCGCGCGGGGACGACCTAGGCTCGAGATATTATTGAGAACCGCGAAGTGTGCGGGAGCTAATAGGGATCGATTACAAAAGCGTGGGCGCAACACGCATTTTATAAGATTGAATTTAAATTTACTAACGGTGACGGCACCGAAGTCTAAAAATAGACATAACAAAAATTATTATTATTGTTTGACGGTTATTTTTAGGGGAAGATAGACGTAAATACGCGATTTACTCTATCTTATTTGAGTTATTTATTTTTTAACAGCTGCGCGCGCGAGCCGTTGTAGTGTAGCCGCGATGGCTGGAAATCTATGGATTGCCGTGACGGCACCTAGTAGCGGATTACGAGAGCACTCTTCGTACGCCGAGATCTCCGAGATCTCGTGGAAAATGAGTAGTTGACCTGCGTAGTCAATACTCGATAGGGAAAAGGAGTATGCGGGGTCATCCTGTGAAGGATTAGCCGCCGGAGGTTTGGGAGTGTGCTGGGACGCGGGTTTAGGAGCCCACGGGGCCTGAGGGGCCCGGTAGGGGCGGGGGGGCGCACTAGTCGCGGGTACGGACGCTGCCGGTGCACGAGACGTGCCCGGCAGGTTCGGGAAGGCCTCTCGAGACATGAGAGGCGGAGGTCGAGGACGGGCGGGGGCAGCGGCCGTCTTAGACGGCGACGCCTGCCTGGGGTATCGAGGGCGCTTTGTGCGCGGGGCGCGGGGACATCCGCGATAATTCGCGGTATGGCCCACGCCGCGGCACAGAACACAGCTCGGAGGGTCGGAGGCGTCTTTCGTGCGAGAACACTCCCTAGTGGAGTGGTCGCCGAGGCACTTAACGCACCTGGGTTTCAGGCGACAGTTTCGTGCGGAGTGTCCGTACACCTGGCAGTTGTGACACTGCGAGGGCACAGACGTTTTGCGCGGCGGCTCGACTATGACGCCGGAGAGGCCGCAAAGGGATGTAAGATTAAAAATCGCTTTCCCCTGAGGGGTGCGATCGAGGACAACGAGAACCATATCATATGGAGCCCTGGTGCGCGGAGAGCGCATACGATGAACCTCGCGAACAGGAATCTTCTGTTCCTTGAGGTCGTCTGAAATGTCGTCAGTCGGGAGTTCTGAGGGGACTCTACGGATCACAACCCGTAGTTTACGCTCCTCTTCGAGAGAGTGCGTGAAATAGCCCCACTGGTTGTCCCGAAGGAAACGAGTGAGGTTGCGATGGGCGGTGGACGTGGCTACCTTCACCTGAATACCTACAGCGGTATTCACGGCGGAGGTGTAAGGGATACCTGCCGTTTCCAGCAGGCTAGAAATCTCAACCCAAGACGCTTTGTCTTGGATCGTAACGGGGGGCGGTGGGCGGGGCTTCTTGCCCGAGACTGCGGAACCCGCGGCCACGGGCGAGTCGGGTCTAGAGGGCGCTGGTGTCGCCTTTGGCACTTTCGCGCCATCGACGTTTGCGATCTTTTTAGAGGGCAATTTGTCCTCCGGATCGGAAGGTGAGTTCGGGCGCTTCTTGTTCTTGCGCGGTTTGCGGTGCGTGACGGTGGTGAAGCCATCGTCCGCAGCAGGGGCTTGCTCAGCCTGAGGGGCTTGCTCGGCAGGGGGATCCTGCTGAGCAGGAGGGTCTTGCTCCATGTCGGAGCCGGAGTCGGAGTCGGAGTCATCGCTATCGCGATCGGCTGGGGTTGGGAAGTTGTTGGAAGCCTCGATCTTGGCATAGATCGAGGGAGCGGGCTTCGAGGAATGAGGGAGCTCGGTGCGACGCTTTGCAGCGTACGCATCGTAATCGTCTACGAGACGAGGACAGATAGCGGCTATGAAGCCGCGGAGGCTAATGAGCTCAGTCTCTAAGAGACTGATCTCTTGTTCAGCGGCCATACCGGGGCCTGAGGAGGGGAGTGGGGCGGGGGAAGACATGTGAAACCTCCCTGCCAGAGGGGCAGGGGGGCGCGCCTTAATGAATTTAACGGACTATCCCGAGTCCGGATCAAAGGGAGCTGTTTAAAACTAAACAAAATAGGAAAACAACGCAAATAAGTACCTGAGCGAGACAGGGGAAAAATAACATAAGACTACTTAAATAAACAAACAATAAAAAGAAAATAAATTTAAAAATAAATCACTGAAGAATTAAAGAAATACGTAAATAAATAGATAAACAAAAGAGTAAATAAATAAATATACCAAGAAATAGATAAAGCAATAAATAAATACAAGGAAAGGTCTCACTCAGTTCCAAGAAAAAGAACGCAGGTGCAGCGCACTTGTGAAGCGCAGGTGTGCCGGATCGAAACAAACAATAACTGACGTCACTAAATCACGAGTATTAAAATCGAACTTAGCGCGCGCAGCAAAATGGACAACCGCTCAAGTCGTATATATTTATAGGTATACTCATGTCGTCAAAAGTTATAAATATAGAGTTCCGATCGAACCGTCGACTTGAGCGGTTGTCCATTTTGCTGCGCGCGCTTCAAGTCGACGGTTCGATCGGAACTCTATATTTATAACTTTTGACGACATGAGTATACCTATAAATATATACCAAGTAATACAAATACGTAAAACTGCTAATTAATAGTCGGTTCATATCAGGAGTTGATTCTTATTTATTTATTTATTTAGAAACACCAACAAGATTTACACTAGAATAGTACATAACATGCATTTCTAATGACTCTAAATAAGTGCAATCTTAATTATAGGTGTTTACGACGTATTTATTATATTCTACAGCAAATAACTTAATTAAATTAGAGCCTAAAACAAAAATAACAAAAAAAGAAAAAACACTAACCATACATTCCAATTTTCTTTTTATTTTAAGTTACTTAAATAAATTTGTTTATACTGGCTGAGACTATTTGTGAATATATCTAGATTAGAGCTTTTAGATTTAGAATTATAAAGTGATATCATTCTATTTAGTGGAGAGTAAAGGCCTAAATTTGTTCGAAAATACTTCGTAGCGAATATATTAAAACGTGAGGCTCTAGGCAGCTTCACAGGAACCGTTATATCAACTCTGCTTAGTAGTTCAGGTGCGTCCCAGATTCCATACATTAGTTTGTACAGAAAAGTGAGATCAAGTAAGGCACCATCCATAAATTACGTCACACGAATTTCATGATTTTTTGACCCCTCCCCCATCATTGTCACAGCTAGTCACATTTGTGAGACTCCCCCCTCCCTAGTGTGACGTCACTTATTTTGCAATTTTTCATTTAAAAATTATTTAAGTCAAACAGTAGGCCTTATTATTAATTTGTTTTATATCCATTTAAATCATTTTTTAATAAAAATTTACATCAAATCAAACATTCCAAGAAAGTAACAAAACAAAAAACGATAACTCTATTAATTAAAGAAAACTTAATCATCTTGAGTCCATGGGCTTTGAACATATTTCATTACATTATTTATAAGTGGCATAGCATTTACCTTCAATATTGACACCTTCAAACTTTTCCATAAGCTATTAATTTCTTCTTGAACATTTTGTTTTTTTTTTAATCAGCGTACGCTGCATTGTAATCTTCGTATAGTTTTTTTTAAGCTGAAGGGCAGTAAACAGTCCGACTGCCCATGTGATGGTAAATGGTTGTTGCTGTTTTATTAAGTTTTAGAGTGTGTGTGTGTGTGGATGAGCTATGAGCCAGCGTCGGGCAGTACGAGTTTAGAACGTCGATGAGGGCACCATGTCAAAAAGTTCTTCAGAACATTCTCCATTGTACATGCTATAAAGTATACACAGAGATCCAATGTCTCTGCGCAGTTGTCAACAATGAGGATAACTCACCTTTGCACGGGATCAAAAGGGGAAAGCTGATAGGCAGGAGCACTAGTACAAACGGGTGAACAGTACTCCATGTGAGGACGTACTTCTGCTTTATAGAGCACAAGTCGTTGCTTTGGGGTGAAGTACTGCTTTGACCGATTGAAGATACCTAACTCTTTGGTTGCCAATTTAGCTTTGCTTTCCAAATGAGATCAAAATTGCACATCGCTGGATATGTTGATACTATGATTCCCGATATTACTGGAAATCTTAAGAAAAGTGTCCTGGAACTTAGGTACTATAACGAATTGATTTATGGATAGATATATTTTTCGTAGAAAACGCACAGACTTGCGTCTTTGAAGGATTACATTGGACAAGGTTTCCCTCTCCCCATTCAGAGGCCCTGTACAGCGTCCTATCAACATCAGACACAAATTTAGTTCGATTTTGCTCCAAAAGTACGTGGGAGATGTTTGCACGACTCCAGTAGACGTCATCGCTTGTGGTATTATCCGCATAAAAATTAACATTAGAAATATCTAAAAGGTCATTAATATGCAGAACGAACAGCGTTGGCGATAGCACAGACCCTTGTGGGACGTCGGCATTTATTACCATGGCATGAGAGATGTAGCTATCGACAACAACTCTTATGCTCCGCCCGGAGAAAAAACTCGTTACCCACAAGCAAAGATTCTCGGGAATACCATAAGCTCTTAATTTACGATAAGGAGTACGTAAATCACTCTTTTTGTTCATTTTAAATTTGTTTCGTAAGCTATAAACATAAAATACCAGAACTAAAAGAACTACGTCGTTTAATCCATGAAAGTCAATTGTCTAATGAAATAGAAACAAAGAAATCACTGCTATGTGTCACTGTGGTGTGTTTGGCGGAAGTTATCAAAAGGCGCTAGTTCGTTGGCGCGTGCCGCGTAACGCTGCCATAGCGAGTGACCGGCAAAACAATTTGAATCTCACGTTTATATAGATAGGGTTGCAAATGTATTTTTAATATTTCGTTAATAGTGCCGAAGTTCGTGTTTTAACACGTAGATTTGGAAATGTGATGTCACGAAATTTAGGACCCTCTCACCCCCTTGTCACACAATGTCACACTTCGTCGACCCCCTCCCTCCCCTTAACCTGTGACGTAATTTATGGATGGTCCCTAATCCTCTGCGATCTTTTAAAGTGTTTAAATTAAAATATTGAAGTCTGTCTTGGTATGTGAGAAGTTTTTTCCGTAAGTGAGAGTTGTATGTCAAATGCCATACAAACCGTTTTTGCACCCTTTCTATTTTATTTACATAAATTTCGTAATGAGGATTCCATACCACACTGCAATATTCCAAGCCGCTACGAACGAGTGAGTTATACAGTGCAATCTTTGTATGTGCCATCTTGAAATCCTTAGTGTTACGTAATAGAAATCCTAAAGTTTTAAACCCCCTATTAATAATACTATCAATATGCATATTGAAGCGTAACTTAGAATCTATTAAAATGCCAAGATCACGAATAGTACTGTTATTTAATTACTTACCTCGGCAAACAAAGCATAATCAAGATCGAAAAGACCGTTGGCTGTAAACTTGGGCGTTTGATGTAGCAATTGTACAGACAACTGCATTGCCTATAGTAATAAAACTCAATTTAACACACTTGTTCTCATTAGTACAATAGAGTATTATTTACCTAGATGATTATATAAATAGTATTTGACCCAAATAAGTGCATAATTTTATTTAGATATGGTATATATAGTTTGTGACTATATAAATAATAATCAATCGCTGAATGTTTACCAGAGCAACGTTACAGAACGACCGCATCTATTTGGCCACTTCTTTTTTGTTATGTCTGTAGGTAATTGTCAAGACAAGGCTTGTATGAAAGAAAATGTATGTAAAATCATACGGGAAAGTGAAAATTTTGGGTAAAAAATCTAGGAAGGTAAAGGGAAGATTTGGTATTATTCTCTGCGTTAACTCATATTAGAATATTATATTAATTATATAGTTCAATTAAATCATATACATTAGATATATTTACTTCCGTATTTATATTTGCACTGAAGTCGTTGTTAATAATATCGTGTACAATGAAAGATGTACTTCTTGCCTAAAACAAAAAAAATCAAATTAGCGCTGTAGAACAAACAGTATTTAACATCTAGGCTAGCTTTCACACCCGCGACTTCCAACGCGTGGTATTTACAAAAAAATCATTGTATACATGGGCGTGACTATTATTTTGAAAATAGAAACGGGACTCTTCAATTTTATTTATAGTAATAAACTAAAGGAACATTGTCCAGAACCGAGAGTGCTCCGTGCGCATATTTCCACAAAACAACATTATTCTTGCTAATTTCCAAGTCAAGTCGCGGGTACCTACTAGTCTATATACATAAATAAAATTTGTGCCTCTTTATAATATCAAAATTAGAGATTTTTTACGTTATGATATAGAAATATTTACCGTAACTATGGCATAAAAACCAATAAAAATATGATTGTATTTAAGAAAAAAGATTTAAACTAAGGGAATAGTCTAGTCGTGTGGTGCCGGCAGAGTATAATAGCACACCCCCATATCTTCCCGTGGGTATCGTAAGATGATGTAAGATTTTGTGTCACTGTATCGCGCGAGCAGCACACATAAGGGCTCCACGCCGAGGGAACGGACCTAGGCTTGAGCCGCTGCCGAGGGGGGCCTAATCTGGTTTCTTCGGTCATAACGGTCCCCGTTCCACTAAATTCAAAAGGATGACTATATGCACCTGTGTCTTGCGCGTACATTTATGCACCGTAATATATCCTGCGCATCTCACCACTGCCACTACTAGACTCCGAGTCCCTCTCAGATTAGGGATCAAAGTGGCCGCCATGGCCGAAGTCGGTCGGAACAATCATCACTGTGCAGTACCGCGAGCGCTCCGTGTACGTTTACGCTGAATAACATTTTTTACTAAATTCCATGTAGACTAAGTCACTACTTTAAAAGAAAAGTCTAAGTTCACCATACCATCAGCTATATCTACCAGTGAAAGTCCTATCAGAATCCGTCCAATGATTTCGAAAATTAGGCAGTGCAAAAAAAAAATTAAAAAAATCTTGTTGTGTACCGTATATACTTTCATATATTCATTCAGTAGATAGCTGTTATTTTGATATTACAAATAGACACTTCAATTTTATATATGTGTACAGAAATAGTTTGAACAAATACATACCTCACGCATTGTTGACTCGCTGAAGTGAATATTAACAATAATGACAAGAATTGAGTGTGACATCTGCCACGCGACACAAATCAGGAAATCAAAATACTTCTTCAGGTCATGAAACAAACCAGTAGCCGTAGCTTCCATAAAATAAAACATGTACAAAATTATATAGATCAAACAAAGCAGGATGGTGAGGAACAAACCGAAACCAAATACTTTATTGAGCATTTCCGTTGTTTTATAAACCATGCCGTAAATCCTCGCACATGTTTTAATTTTCTCACATATCTTTCGTTCCTTTAGGTCCTCAACTTTCCGCATATCGATCGACATGTTACGACGTACGAATAACTTGTGCTCCCATGACGTGCGTGTTTTTATATCATTCAGTACTTTGTTGATACATTTATAACGATCAGTTAGTATCGTTAAATAAAAACAATAGCATGAAGTCAAAATAAGGGACATAGCATCGGTGAAAACAAGCTGGTAAAGTTTATCCGACGGTACGGTGACATTTAAGTTATGTAATGTAAACCATACGCATAACATTCTAAGCAAATATATTCCCAATTGTCCAAGTAAAATGAAAAGGGTTAACAGAGCGTTCTTGTTGTAATCGAGGATTTCGCCCATGCTCTCAATTGCTTTATCTAGATCAACGATTTCTTGCATAAATACCCGGTCACCACTTAAAAGGAACGGAATCTTCCACATTGTATACAGCACGTAAATTATTGATGATACTCTTTCGAAGTCATCACCATAACGATTCAGTTTGGTGGTATAAATAGTTCGAAGTATCGTCTGATCTTCATTATGAGCTCTGTACGTGCAGTAGAAGTACAAAGAATGCCAAATAATATAAAACGAAAATCCGAAAATACTAAAGTGGGCCTCGATCCGATCACCGGGCGTACTGTTCAACACGACAACAGCAATACCAATCAATTTCCGGAATCTACGCGACGCGTGATTCGCTTCAACAATGTTGTTATATTTTCTTAAAAACAATGCGTTTTTCAAATATTTCCCAATATTAACACCCATATTTTATATCAGCGTTAATGGAGCTTCCCCGTCGACAGAAAGTCAGAAAATAAAAGGTAAAAAATTAAAGTATAGCTTTTAATTTTCGTTTCTTCAATTCATTCAAGTTAATAGAAAACAATAATCTACTAAATTGCCTACGAATTCAAAGTTATTATTGCATTAGTAAATGAAACAAAAGTATTGGTATTTGCGATTATCCAAAGGATAATCAGTAATTTATTTCTCCTGAACGTTCACATTCACATTGGTAATCTACATTATGAACATCGTAGGCGTTATATTGTCACAAATAATAACGAAAATAGCCATGTATATACAAAGGGATTTTAATATTCATATAACTTATTATTTCGGAATTATTTATAGGCGCTATACAATTTTACATAGTCAATAATCTGATATTACAAGCACGTCATCCACTACGCATCTATAAGTAACAATATTCGGTTTTCATTATGTATATATTTATTGAAATGCATGTTTTATATTTGTCTAAAAAATCAATCGATAAAATGTACATAAAAATAAATCACGTCCTATTTATAATGTTTACTTGCTAATTTTGGGAGAGACCATTTAATTAAATGCAAAAAAAATGCTATTTTTATTGACAATGAACGTATTGAACCTTGCTTCATTACGTAGTCAGTATCCTTCAAGCAAAATAAAATATACAAAACATGGTCGTTGTAGGTTAGAATATCGTCAAACAATTATCATATGGCACACTCCTATGTTGGTAACGGTAAAATATGTTCAGAGTTTCTTAGTTAGCTATTGAAATCTGAGATTCTTATAGAACTTGTTATGTACCGATGCATGCATACTACATATCACATAAACCTACTAAATAACTTCCTTTTTTTCAAATAATAATAATGGTATCTTCCTGGTTACATTGAAAATTAAACTACTTTTTGAATTAGGAAGCAGTTTTATTTCACTTTCTATTTAACGATTTTTGGAAAAGTCCAGCCTTTGCTTAACTTTTCGCCCGCTCTGAATAAAAATTCGTGCAGAATACAAATTAAGGTATAAATACGTATTATATAGCTGAAGGATATCAATAAATTTCAATTTTAGATTCCCATACTAATAGTATTTACCTTATTTGGTATTCAACGCTTGACAATATTATGCGCAAGCCCAAATATACGGCGGGTAAAAAGATTGGCGAAGACTGTAACAAGCGTACATGCTGTAAATTATTTGAAAATTCTATTAAAAAAAGGTGTATTTGTACTTATGTACACGCGTTAGAACTTATACTTCTTTGGCGTAACTAGACAAAAATCTTTTCAAAAATGTTGTCTTTCGCCTTATTCTACGTTTGTAGAAAAAACGACACTAACAATAGAAAAAGTTGACTAACTATAGTCTTCAAGGTGTCGGATTTTGGTGACGGTGTGCGCACGCATCGTAAAAATTTACTCCCAGCATTTTCCCCTAACGCGCCAAAAGAAGTATAACTTCAATAATATTTAGATATATTTCATTCATTTTTTACATATAAAGAGTTGATATCCATTAAGATATTATAATACAGAACGCAGTTCAATTGTATAAATGGTATTGTTTAAACATTCTATTGTAAATGACAAGATAACACCGTAACTTACAATTAATTATACAGAAATAATACAGTTTACATTACAACTATATATGTATATTTTGTGACATATCAGATAGTAAAAAAATAGCATCAATGTATATATAAACATATATACATACATATATTTCATAACTTTAGCATATTACTTAACAATGCTTTCCAAGAAATGTATTACTTTAGTATGGTCTAAGCCTCCCTTTGTAAGCGTAATATCGTGGCCTGAATACGGTTATAGACTACAATATAATAATATTATAAAGTTTAAAATCCTGTTGTTAGTTCGTTTTGTTCGAGTAATGCATTCATTCATAAAAGAACACTATGATGTTTTAGTATATACTTAGCATTTTTAACTAAGCAAAATACTAAAAACTTGGTCGTAAAAATAATACAAATCAATGTATATAACACATTATTATAGCAACATCGAACATTATCATTATAGCACGGTGCACTCACTGTGCTGTTCTACAATAATAAAAAAATTAAAAAACACACAAAAAAAGTCAAGTTTGCACTCTTTCTGTAATTACATACGTAGGAACTTTAAATAAAAATGGAATCTGTATGTAATACCTATGTATAATTTAAAAATAAAAAAACGTATAAAAATGCGTCCAATTTATAAAGAACTCTCTAAACTCTCTATTCATTAGCTTTTGTAACATTAAATAATAATTTGATCGTTGCTACCTTCGATCAACAATAACCAGATAAAGAGTCGGCGCGAACAATACGTCTCGTTTCACATGCCGCAGTGTATTCAAAAGATTCAAAAATAATACCCGAAAAAGCAATTTAACGGCCGGAGTATCTTACTTTCGCTAAATACATGTTGAATTAGTTATATTTTAAGCTTTAAACTAACAAATAATATCAAATTTTGAACAAAATTACCGATTTTAAACCTGTGTTACAAATGTTTGGCCTCGTCACGCACAAACACGCACAATAACGGGAAAACGTACTTTATTCATTACGTGTTAAGGTTGAATTCACACTAAATGTTGTTTATGTTGTCTTTTCATTTGTGAGAGGAGTAATTTATTACTTTGCTCGTTTTATCGTAAGTATTGGATAATATTTTGAACATTTGTGACTTTATTACTAGGTGTTGTAATTAGGTTGAACTTAAAACTGTTTTAAAACTTTTTTCTCCCTTTCTTAGTAAACAAATAGCTACACATAAGTATATATTTACGCGGACAGATTTTAGCTAAAATTTTGTACGTGACTGATCTAGTTATTGTTGATCGAAGGTTGCTATACTCTATTAAATTTCCCTCGTACTGGTACAGACAATATATAACATTTGATACTATGAATTTAAGGGTGTTTCAACTCGCTAGTCAGTTTACTTTGTTGTAAAAGTGGATCTCATCCAGTGCGCGAGAACTATATTATCTCAAAGTTAAAATAACACCGACATTCGTTATCGAATGGTATAATTACTTTAAATTACGAGGTATAAACACAGGATTAGCCTAATATAGACTACAATGTAGATAAAACAGACTGTCCTGCAGTATATTGGAATGGGTTTGCCACTCTTACTTTATAATAATTACTACATACTCTACTTCGGGCAATTTCGCTTTAAATGAACAATAATTTACTTATTTTGTTTTCAAATAGTTCGATTTTTATACGATTTTACGGACATTTTTACGTCAAAATGTATTGACTTAACATTAACAGCCAATATACTTTATTTGTTCGTCTTGTAGATGGCAAATCCAATACTGAATACATTCTGCCTTGATTAAAATAACACAAAGACCTAATTAAAATCTCTATAGAATATTTATTATTTTCATAGTAAAAAATTATTTGAATGTTGTATTTTATGTGTTCACGTATTTATTTTAAAATATACAACTGTTTTTACCCGTCGTGGAGTAGTCTAAGCGACAGTTTGAATAATTTTGCGTTGACTGTTGTTATCGTAAGACCACACCTAAGAGTTTCTAAACCATTGTATCAAACAATTATTGTAATTGTAAGTTTGTAACGAACGATTAATCGACATTTTGTGTTAATTAAATCCTTACTATAAATGACACGTTCGATGAATAAAAAATAACGTTTAAATTTTTTTATCAACATGGTGTTTCTTACAATAATTGCAACATTATTATCTGGAACAAATCCTATTTCGTAATATCTAACAAACAGGCGTAAATGTTAAAATGTGCCGTCGGAAAATTCGAATTCATCTTCTTGTGTAAAGCAAGTATAACTTTTAAAGCTGAGTTCATAATTTACCTAACCTATAATTAGTAACTATTAAACTTGATGTTATTTCGTTTAAAATATCGTTAATTTCAAAGATGCCTTTAGGTTTCGTATATAATAAACTACTTGAAAATTGAGGAACTTCTCTCTATAAATTTATTTAAATATAGCATCGGTAAGACTGTTTTAACGAGGTACTAACACTATAAAGCTAAAAAAAATCTCACAAGACGCGTAACTTGATAAAATGTAACTTATAGATTCAATATAAGACGATTGCTTAACTTGAATCGTCAGCTGCCATTATTGAAATAAAATTATATAAAATACCTAATATGAAAAATAAAACAAAAATGACTGGATCAATCAAAGTAGTACAGTTACTGGTACGAAACATTGGAAAGGATGGAACTGTTAAAATGTATTAAAATAATAAAGAACGAGAGGTTAGTATTCGATTTAATTTAATGTGTATTTATACAGCATGGAGCCTTATTCTCGATATAATAGATTTGAGGTATCGAATTCTTTAACTAATGTACGTGTGCTGTGTGTTCACTGAACAAGTATTGGTATTTGAAGCGAGTAATGTTATTATACATTAAACAAGCAATTTCTCGTGGCTTCACTATATACCAGGTGAAAGTTTAAACGCTCGCAATATTCTAGGATAAGACACTTTATGTCACGTTTAACATATAAAATAATAATATCAAAACAAATACCAATAAACTACTGAGAAAATCTAAGTTAAAGTTTGTTCTAAGACTTTCAAAAGTATAAACACAATCTAGGTGCAATGACCGGTGTCGAAAGATACAATGAGCGACCCTGAATTAATAACTTTCGATAATAAAACGGACAAAAATCCTTTTGTCTTGTTCCTGAAGTTCCCACGTTCCTTTTCAAGTGAAAGTGAAATCACCCGACGGTCATTGAACTGTGCTTTAACATAGGCGCGTAGAGGATTGTATATAATATTTGTATTTTTCTAGATAATTAGGTCCAAATATTAAGCATCTATTTTTTTTTTATTGATTTAGAACAAGAATCGATTGCAGAGTATCCTCCATAAATATTGCTACTGTCTAAACATTCAGCCTGTATATATAAAAGATTAACAACTGACAAACGGAAAGATGACGTAATTTTATCCCCTTCTTCACCATCTTCGAGGTTGAAATACCAAAAACCCTTCCTTAGTGCTCATCTTAAAAGGAACTGACACGCAATAACGTCAGGAAGTCCCTACGGATACCCACTTTCTCGGGGAAGAGAATGGGTTATGTCCGATTCGCTCGGACTAAAACCCTACGGTGTACCGTCCGCCACATGATAGGCGGCCCGGGACCGATTCAGATCTCTCCTGAGAACCGCCCCTGCGGCAGCCTGGCAAAGGTGGTCGCCAGGCTCCGTCTTTATGGAGGCAGGCTGGATACACAGCCAGCCACCTCCCCTCGTCAGCCGCACCTGTGTAATGAGGAGACGAGCCCTCTGGTCCATCCTCTTAGGTTCGGCTACAGTAGCAGGAGAAGGCGTGCGTGTTTCTACCACGCATCACATTCAGACAGATTATTTATCCATCAGTCAGACAGTTATTCTTTTATATATGTACATAAAGGTTCCCTCTACTTAGTTATATTCCCTCCCACCAAAAATGGGAACTACGCTAACCTGAACTTGCTTATAAATCGTTGACATAAAACATCTTATGGTTAAAAATGTATAGAGCCCAAGATAAAATGTGTTCTTAAAGATTAATTTAGCTACCTACAAT
Organism: Antheraea pernyi; assembly: GCA_015888305.1. NCBI lineage: Eukaryota > Metazoa > Arthropoda > Insecta > Lepidoptera > Saturniidae > Antheraea > Antheraea pernyi. The sequence continues at coordinate 101,976 of MU159884.1, read as the reverse complement.
TATTAAAGCTTTCATAGCAGTAAATGACGGTATATACAATTTTTCGATATTTAAGAGATTCAGTTTCAATATCAGTTAAATGAGAATTACCAAATAACTCACCAGTGAACACACCTCAGTAGAAGCAACAACCGGTAGGAGAATCATTATAATAGATTTTGTTCTACATTTAGGAAGGCGTCTCTATCACAAACAGAGTAAATTAAAAAAATATATAATAATACGCTTAACTAAAATTCATTCAACACTTCCGCTAAAAATAATAAGAGACAAATAATAACAAATACGCAACGGTCTCAACAAATTCATACGGAACATATATTGCAAATATACTTTTGTAAAGCTCGAGTCTAAATATAATTAAAATCACATATCATTAAATATCTTTGGATACAACCAAATAAAATTATCGTATAGCGTACAAAAATATAAAAAAAATATACAAGAATGTCAAGTATAATAATAAGAGGGAGATACAAACTCGACCGTGTACCACCGTATAGAACGTATATGGACAGTTTCGGAACGTTCTTCGTAAACACCACACAGACTAGACACCTCGCAAGTTTCGTGGTACACAGTCAAGCTGATTTTAGGAAATCGTTTTAACACGAGACCTTTTTAACCATTTTCCTAAACGAATATCGACCGATACTAAAAACCGGTAATACTCTCCGCTAGGATATTATTATTAAGAAAGCTGAGATTCGGTCACAGAAGATCTTGAACGTGAGATGTATCCAAGTTTGTGATCAGTGTTTTGAGAAAGGTCATTTCCTTGCGAGCGTTCTCTAATATGACTCGCGGATCTTGTGACATACATCGGAGACAATTCGGCGCGAAAACCATCGCGAGGTTCGCGGAATCCATCTTTGTTTGACTCACCACCTCCGGTGCGGTGAATTGTTGCAGGAAACTTATTAAATATGTGAGTACCTGGGAAATAATCTCTATTATATAAGTTACCACCCACCAAACATCAATTATTACGTTATCTTTTTCGCGATAGAAATGTTGCGTTGAAAAATGTTAAAACTCGTCTTTAATCTTTAGAGTATCCATAGAAAGACTATTTTCAAAATATTGTAACATACAAAGGCTGGCAACGCACTCGCGACTCCTATGGTGTTGCTAGTGTCTATAAACGGTGGTGATCACTTAAAATCAGGTGACCTATTCGTTTGCATACTATGATATATTGAAATTAAAAAAATATTTGGTAAACTGCTTTTTTGTGGTATTTATAATTTTGTCAAGGCAACATTTGGCAGAAGCCAGAAGATATTAAAAGATTTGTAGAAAAGAAACTGTTGGAAAAATCTTATAGAAAAGTGAGTAAAAAAATCTTCATTTACAATAAGTGCGTGAGTGAGAAAGAAGACAGTAAAAGATTTGTATTAAAGAAACTGTTTGAAAACCGTACAGAAAAGTGAAAAAATTGGTTTAAAAAATCTCGATATAAAAGTTGTGCGAGTGAGTGAAACAGAAGACAGTAAAAGGTAAGTATAAAAGAAACTATTTGAAAATCGTACAAAAAAGTGAAAACATGGTTTAAAAAATCTCGATATAATAAAGTGTGCGAGTGAGTGAGACAGAAGACAGTAAAAGATTTATGTAAAAGAGACTGAACAATTGTACGGAAATGTGAAAAAGGTGATTTAAAAAATCTGTATAAAAAAATTGAGTGAGCGAGACAGAAGATAGTAAGAAGATATTCAAAAATGATTTTATCACATTTTCATCGTTAGTGCACTGGTGCAAAGCCGTGGTGGACAGTTCGTATATTATGAACTCACCAATCTATTGAGTGGAGGAAGTCTGTGCAAAGCTCTCGTGCAGGCAGCGAAGTCCGTGCCGGCCGCGACACAGGCGCCGTACAGCGCGTCCGGTATCAGCGGCTCGTACAGCTCCCTGTACCACAACTTCAGAAGACTCGCGGGCGCGTGGGCATCTGTTAATACATTACCTATATACTGGGTGTTAGGTTAGCCGCCGGCAATAATTTTACAGGCCAAACATTAGTCGTTTCCGGTTCTAAATCAATTTAAAAAATAGGTGTTTAATATTTGACCTAATTATCTCGAGAAAAGAAAAACTGATTTTCACTCAACATCAGATGATTTACGCAAATAGCGCGGTGAATCACCGCATTCAATACACCCTTTGCTCCGCACCTCGGCCCGCACACCGTTTCCTATTGTTCGACCGTGCGGCGTTCCGACAATGCGCAGTTACGTAATGATTAATCTTGGAAAGCGTCCCTTCAATTCTGTCCATTGAATCTAGGTGTGTGTTTTTTTTTACGTTTAAAAGTATCGTTCCCATACTTTTAAAAGTTTTAGAACAAACTTTACCTAAAAGTTCTCTTTGTTGTTTATTAGTATTTGTTTTGATAATATTATTTTATATGTTAAATGTGACCATGAATTACTCGCGACTTCCTGTGCGTGGAATTCGTAAAACCGTTGAACAACACTGCCTATAAAATAAATTCATATCCATAGTTTATATTTATAATTCTTCAATATCGGTACTACCGCATTGCCGTAGTGTCTTTCAAATTTTAAGTTCAGGCAACAAAATCTATGATATGTTGTCATTAACTACTAACCGGTCAATGTCGAAGCGTCCGGTAGCTCCCAATTGTCGATCTTCGTCTTCAACGCGTTCACTTCGTCAACATCAGCCGAAACCCTGAATATACCTTCGGTTTCTCTTCCGTTTAACGCTAGAATTTGTTGCGAGAGTGCGATCTGAACCCAGGGCAATTGTCGATTAGGAAAGCGGTCCTTCTGCAAAGCCATCACTTCTGCTAACGTATTCCCAAACATACTCTGACGGAAGATTTGTATCTAAAAGAATAATTAGATTAAATTAAATCCTTCCCTTCAAAAGATATACAGTATGTTAGCAACTAACTGTTCCCGCGACTTCGTGCATGCAACGAAAGCTCTAAAAAAAAAACCCGATTTTGAAATATTCTTCATTGAAGCTCCTTCCTCGATAAAGGAGTTATCGTAACACTGCAATAATTTTTCAAATTGGACCCGTTGTTTCCTAAATTAGTGCGTTGTACCAAACAAACAAACCCTTCAGCTTTATTACATTAGTATAGATCAGACAGTATTAATATAATTACTTTGATAAAAATCTTGAGCCGTCGCGGGACGCCTAGCAGGTGGGGCATTTCACGTGAAGCAGACAACGAAAAAAAGGCGAGGTTCTGAAATTCGTTCATATTCAGTCTATTTGGACTTCTAGTAGGTATGAATGTGAATGCATCATTACTTTTTTTCTATCACGTTTATTTGTCAAGTTATGGGCTTCTAAAGAACAGTCACACCTTATATTCAGATTTTTTGGAAGTAGTTTTTCGAATTAAATAAATTTACAATAAAATATTAAACGCAGGGATTTATATAGCAAAATAATTGCTCTTTTAGAAAATAAAATAAAACTCGGAAAAAACTTTTTTTTTACTGTTCAAAACCGAAAGTAAATTTTTCGAAACAAAATTTTAATAACTTGGGCATTTTTTTTTCTTTGTTTATTACATCAAAACGTAGCTTAAAATACACATAAAATATACTATAACTTTTAAAGTTGGCACAGAATTGGTTAAGGAGATAGATCGATTAATAAATCCGGGACTAGCATATTTGGACGATGTTCCGTGAAAATAGACATACTCAGTATAACTGTTGAGTAAATATTATAAAGACAATAGAATGAAATAACACGGTAATAGAGACAAAACGATTTTACTTTATAATTTTTACAGTTTTATAAAGGGAATTTATGTCAGAACCGGTGGTATTTACATGAAGACCTTCGATTGTTGGGATCTTCTATCGACAATAACTAGATATCGGGTCGGCGCGAAAAATACGTCTCGGTAAATTACAGCTCACTTGAAATGTGAGCTTTTATTTTGTTTAGTTTGTTTGAAACACAGCCAATGTAAGCCCGTTTCACATGCGTCGTATTCAAAAGATGCAAAAATAACTGAATATGAACGAATTTCAGAACCTTACCTTTTTTTCGTTGTCCGCTTCACGTGAAATGCCCCAGGTGTGAATAATCAACGTTATTTTATACAGATAATATGTACAAAAGAATAGATTTTGACAGGAAATAAATATGGCATAATCAAAAATAAAAGATTAAGATTTTTGTCACAATAAAGATGCCTCTTTAGTTGATAAGCATTTATACTCATTACATACAAAGATTCAAAATCATAGCCATATGACGACGCATCGCCACTCCAACAGTCGGTCTGACAGACCGCTATAGATGTTTCACATAAAAAAAAAATCAAAATCATCTTATTGCACAGTAATATAGAAAACCTTTATCAACTTACCCTAGCCTGGTCGATATCCTCAGTGGTCGGTTTTCGCGGTTGCCTCTTCCCTCCGAAACCGATCCTCTCTAGCCGCTTGCAAGCCACTCCGGCGTAGTGCGATACTTGTACATGTATAGGCCATTTTCCCACCTGAATAACCAATTGACATTTTTTTTATTATTTAACAAACTGCGCCCGCGTATCCGCCCGCGCGGAATTTAAAGTAAAAAAAAAGTGACTAATAAAATAATCTAAATGTATTAAGCCCATTTAATTATCTATTTTTGTTCTCGTACTTAAGTCGCGTCGTCATTAAAATTACAATAACTTTTGATAGACCCAACCAATTTTAATTAAACGGAGACTAAATGTTACTCAAGCACATGCTTTATGATTTTCTTGTTAAAGGTTTTATCGTGAACGTAGTACTTTAGCAATGATTCATACAAACACACAGACAGTCATTTCTAAAAATGATTGAAACGCATTTAATACTTACTCCAAGACAACTACAATGATTTCGTTACATAGTATTGTGGTCTTCGAGTGTGTGTGTGTAGGGTTGAATAGGGGTTATCCTTGGATATTCATACACACTTTTACAAAAACCAACTTTTAATTACCAGTAAATTACATTTATAACAATCACAACAAGAATTAAGACGATTACAAAGCGAAAGGATTTTTTACTACAGCGAACGTGCGTCTGCGTCGATAGCCTGACAGAGTCTGTCGGGGGCGACGGATCGTCGGTGCGGCGCGGCGCGGAGTAGCGGGACGGAGGGGCGCGCGGCGAAAGTACCGTTATTTAGGCTATTTACTCGATGCGATAAATTTCGCTGTACTTGCGCTTCCGATCCGATATTCCCGGTAAATTATTTACAGCTGGAGCACGCCACAGTATAAAACAAAGTCCCCTACCGCGTCTGTCTGTCTGTTCGCGATAAACTCAAAAACTACTGAACGGATTTTCAAGCGGTTTACACCAGTAGATAGAATGATTCATGAGGAACGTTTTAGTATACAATTTGTCAAGGATTTTATTATAATCAGGGCGGGACATCGTCTGCCGGGCCCGCTGGTTTTTCATAAAAATTGAAGACGAAGTACAGACGTTAGTTTAACATTCTTATTATATGTATAGACATCTATATCTACTGGAGTAATAAATTTTCACCTCAGGGAATGCATCAGCAAACGCAGGATCCCGATGTCTATTCACATAATTAGTAAGTGCAGGCTGAAAGGCCGGTGAAGGCGGTACGAAGGCCAAACACACAGCGAGCAACTCCCAACCACGGAGTAAAGAATCCCGGAGAGGGTTCTCAGTAGTCTGCCTACACAGCTGCACGTAGAGTTCATCACGAAGTCTGTGTATAGAGAAAACAAATTCAAAACATTAATAATCAATTTTTTTAATGTAGCAGAAATTATTTTTTTTATACTTTTTGCAACAAACGAACATGCGGGTCACCTGATGGTAAGTGATCACCACCGTCCATGGCCACCTGCGACACGAGAAGAATCACAGATGCGTTGAAAGGTCACCTATTTCGACCATAATAAGGCATACACACTATTTTCTTCATGTGTGTAAGTATATAGATATTATTATTGAGTACTAAGAAAAGAATTAGCTAAGAAATAGAATAAAAAAAGATATTGAACTCATTCATCTAAGCCCTATCTTTTATATATAAATTTCTTCTGTAGGTGTGTATGTCACTCTCAACTCTTACTAAACGGGTGGACCGCTTTTAATGAAATTTTGTGCGTGTGTGTTCCAGTGGATCCGAGAATGGTTTCGGTTCACAATTGGAACAGGTAGGTGGCGCTGAGGTTGAATTTTTTTTTTATTATCAAGCCAGGCTAACGTCCGCCCGGCCCGCTAATTTATATATAGATTATTGGTCGTTATTTTAGGTTTACTGTTAGTATTACTACGCCTAAGCAGCATAAATGGAAAGTGTGCTAGTTTTATATCCTTTTGGCTCAACTGACTATAATATATTTTCTTCCCACAGTTAAGTATATGAATATGCTTTCATGATAAACTAAACATATACATTATATTATCACTAGTTGATACCAGGCCGCTTCGCTGTGCATTAAATAGATTTTATATTAAAAAGAGATGACAAAGGGTCGACGGTATTCAAAACCATCTATGAAAAACTCCACATCGAATGATCATGTGATCATTTGACTATGGTGACTATGTCCTATGACGATAAATTTGAGTAGTTTTGACGTAATTCAGCTTCAAAAAAAGTACATTTTGTTTACATATATACCGGAAGAATGGTTGAACACTCGCAATATTCAAAGAGCTGATACTTCGTCATCACATTTAACATACAAAATAATAATATCAAAACAAACACTAATAAACAACAAGGAGAACCTTAGTTAAAGTTATTTCTAAAACTTTCAAAAGTATGGACCTAGTAGACCTATGTTAATAACCGGTGTAACGAAACGTGTGAAACGAAAGGAAAGGGCGACACGGAGTTAATAACCTTCGATAATAATACGGCCAATAGCACCTTTTTTCGTTTATATTTCGAAAAATTATCCTTTGTTAGTTTGTCGTTAACCCCAAGTTCTTTCACGCTTCACTAAACACGACCTGACGGTCACTGACACGTCCTGCCACGTGCCTACAAACAAAGGCGCGTATGGGATTGAATATAATATTTTTGTATTTCTCTAGATAATTAGCTCAAATATTAAGCACCTACTTTTTTAATTTATTTAGAACGAGAATCTAAAGATATATAACCTCTAAAAATATTGCCACCGACTAAACCTTCACCTGGTATAGATTACTATTAAATTGGGGTAAAAATCACATTGAAGTTGCTTGTAAACTTACTTTTCATTACTAAATGTAGCGTGTAAGATATCCTGTGCGACTGAATTGAGGGTCATCCCTGGTCGAGCTTTTCTATCACCCATGTAGATTTGCACCAATCTAAAGAGATCTATAGCTGCCTTTTTATGAGCCTTGTCCCAGTCCGCGCCAACCATCGGGGCACTAATCGACGACGATGTCCACGATAGCATATCACGAACTGATGCCTGAATAAACAGAAGCCTGTATTAAAAACATGAATATGAATGAAAACATAACTCCTCGGCTGATTTTCTAAGACCTCAAATCTCAAAATGGCGGATCATGTTTTGTAGATATATCTAGACATTTATTTTATCATAATTTTACTTTACATAATAAATTAAATATTAATATATAATTAAATAGGTCCATATTCGTTTCTATGGTGTACAGACCCTTATGGTTTGCAACAGTTGACGGGTTACCAAAATAAAAACAATATATTGAAATTATAAGCAATTTAAGCATGGTTTAAACGTAACTTTAAATTGTTGGAGTTAATCATACATGGCACATTATGAAAAAAAAATTAATTTAAATTTGTTTCTTGTGTCAATTTTATATGTAGTTTATTGTTTTAATTATCTGTTTGTAGATAGTCTAGGATAGAAAAAAGAAATTTAATTATTCAGTGCAATCACCATCGTATATATGGCTCTATTCACTTGACATTGGCGAAATTCTGTGCGCACACATGTTGCCAATAAAAAAAAGAAGGTATGTTATTTTATTACTCACCTTCCTTCTAAATATTCCTTTATTGAAGTTCAAGTTATCCTTTGCGAATATTTCGATATCTTGTTCTGGAGGCGCCGGTCTCGGTAAGTGAGGGTGCGCGTGCGCGTGCGGGTGCCCGCGGACGGGGCTGTACAGTGAGGGCGCGCCGGCGGGAGGCGGATCCTCTATACTAATCACTCCCCCCGTCCCGCCACTCGTACCACCTCCACCCAGAGACGAGGTCTACATACGGACAACATTTTTCCATCTATTATTTCCACCTTGGAACCAACTACGGTGGATTTCATTTATAACGACTTCGGTTGTAACGACTTTTCGGTTATAGAGACGTCTCACTTACGTCCCTTGAATTTAAAACATACTTTCGTAAGAAATTCATTCAGCAATTTATGCATTTTTGTACTTTCACATGAGGTAAGAGTATAATTTTATAACTAGTTGAGGTACATGTTTTATTTTTTAGTTGTTCCTCCATCTATCACCTAAAGTACATAAAAGTGTAGAGCCGGGTTTCTCAAAATGGAGTACGCGAACCCCTACGGTTCGCCATTCGGTGGTAAGGGGTCCGCGACAAGGTTTACGTGCCATACATATGGTGGAAGGTTCCTCGAAGGTATCGCAAACTCTCACGCGAAGCGTTGAATTTCCTTTTACCATTTGCTACAACATACTTATGTGAGAATGGGTTTTCACACCTGGTCATGATAAAAACATACAGAAATAGACTTGATACCGAAGTCAGACTTAAAGTTAAAATTGTTCAAAATTACTCCTAAAATTAACTCAATTTGTGACAAGACATAAGTGTACCCATCACGTTAATATTAAAAAGATATTGCTTTTGGCACTGTATTTCTTACCTTTAATTGAAATTAAAACCTTATTTTCTTCAACAATCAATTTCAGGTCAGGTCAATCAGGTTCAAAGTTTGTGAAGCCAAAAGTTTGAGAAACCCTTGTGTAGAGAATAAAATAATTGATATTTGGTAAGAGACTGACCCTGTGTATAGCAGGCGAGGGTTGCCTGTCCCGTTCGAAGCCGACGAACGTGTTGTAGTAGGAGACGCCGTGGTTCATGTACTCGACGTCGTGCGGGCGGTGCGCGTACGCGTGCGGCAGGTACACGCCGGACCCGTCGTCGTCGTCGGGGGTGCGAGCGCCGCCGTCCGACGACTCGTTGTCGGGCTCGTGACCGGACAGCGATCGAGACCCCGACCCCGACCGAGACCGTGACCGTGACGACGTCGACTCGTTGTCCGACCCCGACCCGGTCACGTATCTCCCGCGACCTATATAACATAACATTTGAGTTTTTGGCGGGATCTTGGAATGCCATGTAGTGGTTTTTTTTTTTTCGAACTGACTACTCTATTGACCCAGCAAGATCTTAACAGCTTCACCGGACTACTAAGGGGAGCGCTTAAGGCACTCAGCCGATTTTATTTTGACAACTAGCTCAAGGATGCGCGGCACACCTCGGCTTTGGCTGTTGCCTGATACAGACCCATGTAGTGGACTTTATATTTTATCTATAACCTTGTGTTATTTGGTTCTATATTGTGTAACGTTGGTGGTGCTTTACGTAATATAGTTTAGTTATTGTGCACAAATGAAGTGGATCGTAAGTAATACCACGGAGCATGGATTCTGACTTGCCACAAAAACACCCAGGAAAGTTCTAACAAGATGGCCAGCATCTTGTTAGTTCATTAAAATTATATCAAGAAACTTGTAATATCGATACTCACTTGACAATGGCAGTAATACTAAGTCTACTAGAAGACTGGTTGCCAAAAATAAAATAGAAGAACTTGTAATTAACTACTCGAGAATAGCAGTAATAATCTAAAAGATTGGTTGCCAAAAATAAAGTTAAATAAAACATCAAATTCATTAATACGATAAGATGTTTTGAGTTGTTACATCTATACTAATATTATAAAGCTGGAGAGTTTGTTTGTTTGGTTGAATGCACTAATCTATTATTCCAAAATTGTATATTGAAATATTTTTGTATTTTATGTAAAGTTTCGATAACGGGGCCATAACAGTGGCCAGGAGCGATGTTAAGATTGAATCCGGCACTGGTTATCATGAAGGAACACAACAAATTTGCAGAAAACGAAGTTACAGGAACAGGATAATCTATACTAATAGTATAAAGCTGAAAAGTTTGTTTGCTTCAACGTGCTAATTTCATGAACAACTTATCTATTACTGAAAAAATCTTTCAGTATCAGATAAGTTATTTATCGAGAAAGGCTAGATATCATCACGCTAAGACCAATAGGAGAGGAGCACCAATGAAGAATGTTTAAAAATCCGGGTGTTTTACTTATGAGAGCTTCCGCTGGGTGTCACCGTTAGCCCAAAGAAATTATTCCACGCGGACGAAGTCGTGGGCAGAAGTTAGGTTCAAAATAAGCGAAAACCAATTTTAGCTAATCCTAATATTTTTGGAACTAAGTTCCTTAACGTGCGTTACACGCTCTGAGGGGATGGGAGCGCGAGACAGAAAATAATGTAATAAAAAATATACTACTCATTTATATAGGCTTATACATATACTTTTTCTATAAAATTCCTATGTGCATTAGTGACAATTTTTATACTCTATCAATTGAGAAATGACATAAGCTTCCCGTGTACATGTTGTAAGATATACAAAAAAAGGCAGACAAACTTCTTTTAATGTTATATTCATGATTAGTGTTACTCTTAAATTTGCAAAATTTTAGAAAAAAGTTCAATACAGAGAACACAGTAGAGATTTATTAATACAAGTACTCGACCAGTGACCGAACTTCGACCATAGAGAAAAAGAGCTTCTACCATTTTTTCATTATTAACAAATAAGCTTGTCTATAGCTACAAAAAAAAAAATATGAAGAAAATCGTCTGACAAACAGAGGATGGAAATATTCCTAACTGTTTCCCCACTACCTATTTGTATATAAATAAACTGGTGGGCGCCCAGTGGTCGACATTCGACCATAGTTCATTGATTTTTTAAAGTTTGTATTTTATTAGGGTTAATATCATTGTTGAATGTAGAATGAAAAAGGGTAATTGGAACGTAAGAGTACAATAACACATACAGTCGAGCATAGCAACCTCCTTCACAACCTTTTTTGAAGTCCTTTATTGACAGATGTCAAAATGCCTTTTTTATTTACATGTGTGTATATGTTGTGTAAAATTGAAGCAGTAGTGTGAGTAATGCATATTTTAATGAATTTAATGTACTTCTAATGCATTTTATATAAAATAAATAGTTTTCTGCACTTCTCCTTATATAAACTTGAACTATGCCAAATTTCACGTTCATCCGTTCGCCCAATTCCGTTAAAAAGGGATACAAAGTTTAGGCATCACGTATTAATATATATGATAATTAAATAATGAGAACAAATACATACTAGACAACTTGGCCTGCTGTATAATGTAGTCCTGTAGAGGTAACAGATGCTGCATTCCGCGCAAATCCCAGTTACAGTACAACGGTGAGCCACCTCCTTCTTCATCCTCATCCTCACCATCCATCAGAGGGTCATCCAATTCCACTGGTCTTTTATGTCCTATATTAAAAAACATATGACGTCATAACCTATATTCCTATATGCTTATGTTATATTATCATAAGTAATATTACTATCGAAGCGATGATGATTAGTTCATAGTGTATTAAGACAACAGGTAGGTGCGAATACTTGCATTGGAATTGCAGCTTACGGTGAAGGAAAACATTATGAAACCATAGCATGATGGTACATAGCCCTTTTTTCAAATTCATCGCCTGTTAACTACCACTTTCAAGTTGAAAGCATATTGCCAAACACGTGTTGGTGTGTTCCGTGATTCGCTTCTGCGGATCGCGTTTCGGGATCAGCCTGTGCATATCCAGCTTTTCGCAGACCGGCATGACAGCGGCGTCCGGCGATGGATAGTGTGTCACTCGGTGGTCGCCATTGTTTATGAATTGTACTTACTGTACTTACCATAAGGCATAGTGCAGACATTTTGCCGTATAGTAATAAAAAAATATATTGACCACATTGCCATTTCACATCAGCTGAGATTGGGGTCAAATGTATGAAATTTATAAATAAGCCTTTTTTATTTTGGTTTAGGAGTGTCACTTCAAAATACGTTAGAAATATAAAAGATATTATCTATATAAATAAAATGAATAACAAGCCTGTTGTCTCTTGCAATAATTCCAGACTAGAGTAAAATAAAGGTAGACAACAAAATTCGTTCATAAAAAGTCAATAGCAAGATTTCAGATTGATTCACACAATAATGCAATCTTTTTATTCATAAAAAAGTCACTGTAACTTACGTCTGGATTTTGTGCGATCTCTGGGTGTGGAAGTCCGCTCCATGCGCTGATTATGCTTCTGTACATTGGGCTCAGTCAACGGAGGTTCTAAGTTTACACACTTTAACTTGTAATTCACTGTAAACAATAAAAACATGCATTGCAGAAAGCGATTTATTAAATTACATGAAAAGAGGTAAAATTTGATATTTTAGTAAACAGCCCCTACTATAAATGCTTTCGGGTTTTTTTTAATTACAATGTTTTATAATTCTCTTTTCCCTAGATAAAATCTCGCACTATAGACGATCAAAATTCCATTCATATATAGATAGTAATATCGTTAAAATAATTACATTGAACTCTACGTATTTAAGTCATAGTATATATTAAATTCAAGGATGTAAATATATAAAAATCCAGTGTCATGATGTTTGTCCATTTCAACTCCAGTTTATTTTATGGTGCACATGTTCGGTTAACCTATTTACTACGTAACCTCGAGTTTTTAGGTAGCCTCATTACCGCGTAATACCAAATACTTTAACATAATTTAAATTCAACATGTAGAAGCTGAGCCGCAGCAACGCGTGTCTGGGTCACCTAGTATAATCATATAATGCAGAAATTCAGTAAGTTGAACCTCGATAACACACAAAAAATAATCAGTATTTCCTTACAATATATTTCAGTACATAATTTCCCTGTATAACTGAAAAAATATATACATGTATTTGCCCTCTGTATCTCGAATATATCAATGTTTGATACCTTTACCACATCAACTTAATACCCTTTAAACTAATAACCTCTACAGCTCAAAGACTTTAAGAATACTATCGACATTACCTCTGTATCAACACCTCTTTGAAACGTAAAATGTGTAACTGAATATAAATAAACTGCTGCAAGTCGAACATTTATTAATAGACTTATAAAAGAAATATCCAGAACTTTAGTTAACACCTCTATAAACTCGAATGTTTCGCGCTTCCCTTGAAGTTCGACTTTCCGAGATTGCTCTGTACGCACATAGAAAACATATTACGTACACTCGAACCTAATTACTCAACCACATGTGGGCTACTTACACGCCCTAGGTTCCTCTCCACCACTTATATCTTCAAATATTTTATATTGGTTGCTTTGGTTATTCCAAGTCTACTTGCGCTAGCTTTGTAAGAACAGAATACATGTATGGACATAACACTTTGATTTAGGCTTCGATCAACAATAACTAGAGAAGGGGTCACGTACAAAATCGAAGCTAAAAGCTGTCCGCGTAAATATATACTTATCTGTAGCTATTTGTTTACTAAGAAAGGGAGAAAAAAAGTTTGTAAACAATTTTAAGTTCAACCTAATTACAACCATGACACCTAGTAATAAAGTCACAAATGTTCAAAATATTGTCTAATACTTACGATAAGACGAGCAAAGCAATAAATTACTCCGCTCACAAATGAAAAGACAACATAAACAACATTTAGTGTGAATTCAATCTTAACACGCAATGAATAAAGTACTTTTTCCCGTTATTGTGCGTGTTTGTGCGTGGTTGAAGAGTCTTGACCAAACATTTGTACCACAGGTATAAAATCGGTAATTTTCTTCAAAATTTGTAATTATTTGTTAGTTTAAAGTTTAAAATATAACTTATTCAACATGTAATTAGCGAAAGTAAAATGCTCTGGCCGTTATATTGCTTTTTCGGGTATTATTTTTGCATCTTTTGAATACACTGCGGCATGTGAAACGTGCTTACATTGACTGTGTTTCAAACAAACTAAACAAAATAAAAGCTCACATTACAAGTGAGCTGTTATTTACCGCGACGTATTTTTCGCGCCGACCCGATATCTAGTTATTGTTGATCGAAGGATTTAGGATATAATATGAAATTTAAAATATATATTCCATATCATCTTTACCCAGTAATGTCTTCAACTGACAAATTTGAAACCCGGAAACAGGTATGTAAACTAAAAGCACAAATAATTGGTAGCAAAATCAATATAAATCATATATATTACCAGCAGCAATATTATCCTGTTCGTTCGCAGAAGAAAGACGCATAAAATTGTGATGAGCCTCTTGTGGTGGAGTGCGATGCTTGCTGCTGCTGCCGGATGACACTGAAGTCTTGCTTGAGGTATACCTCTCAGGTTCCGCTTGTTGACGTCTATGGAGCAACAGCATAACATTAACTCCTTGATAAAGACAAAATACTTTACTGTAGCAGAGTATTACTGGTATGAAATATTTATACAATTTACATATAATAACAATGTAGATCTAAAGTGTACGTACTTTTACGATTTTCGTGAAAAAAATTGTTGCAGGTGTCAAGGAATAAGCAAATAAAATACATTTCAATCATTTCTAGAATTGTCTGTCTGTTTGTATGAACACACATCACTGCTAAAGTACTCCGTTCACAATAAAATCTCATCTAGAACATCATAAAGCATATCCTCGAGTATAACTTAGTCTTTGTTTCATTAAAATTAGTCCACCCTATAAAAAAATATTGTAATTTTAATGACGGCTTCAGTTAAATACGAGAGAAGGGTAGTAATCTATACTAATATTATAAAGCTGGCGGGTTTGTTTGTTTGGTTGAACGTTCTAATCTCAGGAACAAATGGTTCTATTTTTCTGGAACGAAATTACTAATTTAAGGAAGTAAGGCACTAATTTGCCGTGCGCTCATTCGTTGAGACTACACAACCGTAATACGTGTATGTGTTGTATGTAACTTTAGTAAATTTACCGGTATATACATATTATATTTAATGGAAAATTCACTGAAAAGTTATTAAGGTCCCTTATGCTTCTCCTATACCTGTGTTTCAAAGCTTCGGCTGTCACATTAAAATTAACATGAAAATAATACCGACAAAAAAGATTAAACATAGTAGACGCTTCTCTCATAACAATAGCTCGTAATAAGCGTCCGCTAAATTCCTTTGATGTATGTAAAGACAGCCTGTCTAGTTATTGTGTTGAGTATATCGTCACGCAGACCTGTTTGTAATGCATAACATTAATGCATTCCCACAATTGTAATTATGGCGATTATTGATGATATAAGTCGGGCGATACACAAAGGTATGGGAGTAGAATAACTTATATGTAAACTGGAATAAATACACTCATCAAAAAAGTCTAAGCAACATGTACTAATTTAAATTGTAGGATGGTTCTTCACATTATAACGTTGTATTTTATTTTTAAAATAATATCTTTAGGGTTCTATGATGTAAAAATGACAGCTGTTGTCTTTATAAGTTCTTTTAATAACAGACATGAACAATATTAGAATATACTGTAGAAACTAAGATACATAAGAAACTAAACTTTTTTCTTACAAAATGAAATTTCTAAAGATAATGTATTTATTGTGAAAGAATAGAACAATTTAATACAAAGTATGGTCTCCTCTGCTATTCAGAACTTGTCGGCAACGATTATTCATTGAATTGATGAGACTGTTTATGTCATCTTGCGGTATTCGCTCCCAATGGAATTGTAGCAAATCCTTCAGCTGTTGGGTTGTTGTCGCTCCGTCCAAGTCCTTCAAAACACGTCTCTGGAGCATGTCCCATGCGTGCTCGATGGGGTTGAGATCTGGCGATTGTGCAGGCCAGGGCAATACCCGGATGTTCTCCGTTGCAAAGTATTCACTGGTTCGCCGAGCTGTATGTGAACGCGCATTGTCATGCATTAACCTAAAATCGGAGCCAAAGGTTTGTGCAAATGGGTAGACATAAGGTCTGAGAATATCCTCAATGTAATTTTCAGCATTCATGTTTCCATTTACAAAAACGAGCTCAGTTCGCCTGTTCTTCATAATACCCGCCCATAACATAACTGTTGAGCCGCTGTATGGATGAACTTCCTGAACGCACCTGAGCCTTTCAGTATTTCCGGGCCGACGATACACTCGCACCCTTCTTGTATCAGGCTTAAACCCGAATCGCGACTCATCGGAAAACATAATTTTATCCCATTGTTCCTGGGTCCATGTTATGCGTTCTCTACACCATTCATATCGACGAGCGCGATTCCCGTGACGTATCGGTGGGCACCTGATTGGGCGTCGAGCTCGTAGGCCGTACTCATGCAGTCGATTTCGCACAGTTTGAGGACTTACATCAACACCACTTGAAATTTGTAGCCTCAAACTTATCTCTCGAGCGGTTAACATCGGCTGGCGTCTTGCAGTCAGTTGTATGTACCGGTCTTGCCGAGTGGTTGTACTCCTTTTACGGCCTGGATGCTGTTCAGCGGGTTCTCCTGTATTATTGTAGCGCTGCCAAAGACGACAAATAACACTTCTATGAATGCCAAAATGTCGAGATACCTGAAATTGATTACTTCCCGCTTGCAACATCCCTACAGCTCTTTGCATTTCATCTGCCATCAAATGACGTCGCTTCATGACGTAAAGAATATCTAACAATTCAATTTTGTCGCTAACTTTATTTAAATGGTAGGTAAAATTATAAAATCAAGACTAAACGTAGCAATTAAAACGCACTTAAATTCAAACAAATTCGCAGTCATTTGAATTTTATGAAAAAACAAAACATAATCAAAATTTTTTTACAACCAGCCAGTATGTCATCAATAACAAAAAAATTTACTTACCTACGCACTTTGTTTGAGTAAATACTTAGAAATTAATTAATATAAATGGTAAAATTTGTAATATCACGCATGTTGCTTAGACTTTTTTGATGTGTGTATATTGTATAAGAAATACCTTGTAAATTCTCTGGTCGGATGCCAATTAGCCGAGGCAGCATTGTGTCGTAGATCAAGGCTGGTCTGTCGAAACGGTTTGTCGACGCTATAAACCGCTTGCTTTTCAGGATACCTATCCATCCGTTCTATTTCGGCAAGACGCTCTTTGTCTAAATGCCTGCAATGGAAAAAGTCAATAATTAATTTCGCAATCCCCATTCAACAATTGGACGTAGTTCAACGGAAAGGACCTAACCAAAACTATGAGCAAAAATGAGTTACATTACCAAAATACTTTTTGTAGTTGAAACTTTAATGTAACAAAAACAATCAAGTAAAATTCCAATGCATAATGATATAATGACCACACGTTACCAACCCACATGTATGGCGGGTTATTATTTTATTTAAATTGATATCGCTCCAAGTTACTTCGATCTTTATTGAGTTAAAGGTCAGAAAGTTAAAGCGGACAACCAAAGACGAAACACGATCTAAACTTAAAACTTGAAAATCTCAAAACTAACAGAGTTTGGGGTGGATCCTTTTCGTGTAACTACATCCAATTTATATAAATAAAATGCAATAGAATGCACATCACTTCACAATGGCTGTACCCATTTAGCTAATATTTTTTTATTCTAATTGTAATTGTCAGGACAAGGTTTGTAAGTTAGAAAAATAGTACGGGAAAAGTGAAAATGTTTAGTTAAAAATCCCATATGCTGCATGACTGCTTAATGAGTTGCAATATTCTCGCAGATTACTCATTACTTGCTTCTCGTTCCAAATTAATTAAAAAAATATACGTTTAATACTTGACCTAATTACCTCGAGAAACGCAAAACTGACATACACTCAATATCAGATGATTTACGCAAAAACAAACTGATGTAATAAATAAGGAAGATGTGAATCACACCGTGCCGCGCCCCGCTTCGCTTTGGTCGACCGAGCGGCATTCCGAAAATAATCAGTTACGAAATAATTAACCTTGAAAAGCGCCCCTTCAATTCTGTTTATTGAATCTAGGTGTATTTTTTTACGTTTATAAATATTGTTCCCATACTTTTAAAAGTTTTGGAACAAATTTTAATGAAGGTTCTCTTTGTTGTTTATTAGTATTTGTTTTGATGTTATTAATTTATATGTTAAATAAATGAACTACCACACGATTGAAGGGTGTTTTTTTAACCATTCACCTGGTATAAGAGTGAGTGACACATAAGACAGTTTGCCTCTGAAAATATGACAATTATATTGCAATTTATGAACAATCATAATCATTTATTATAAACATTCTGCTAAAAAATATTCCAAAATTGTATACTCAACATTTTCCAAATTATATGCAAAATTTCGATAGTGGGCGGCATTTTTTAGAGTGGTCAGGGGTGTTAAGATGTTAAGATTGGATCCGGCACTAGTTATCATGAAGGAACACAACAAATTTGCCGAAAATGAAGTCACAGGAACCAGCTAATCTATACTAATATTATAAAGCAGAAGAATATGTTTGCTTGAACGCACTAATCTCAGGAACTACTGGTCCAATGTGAAACATTTATCCAGAAAGGTTATATATCATCGCCACAATGAAGAATGTTTCAAAATCGTGGATAACGTATGTATTGTTTCAAATATTTATAACTTCTATGTAAATGAAGTCGCGAATTAAAGTTAGCGTTAGTCGAAAATAACTATTCCACGCAGACGAAGCTAGTAATCTATAAGTCGAATGCATTACTACTGACCTGTCAGAATATCTCTCACGAGCGTGCCGGGAAAGCTGATGTGGCCTCTCCAGACTGTGCATGACCCGAGAGCCCGCACCGGCACCCGCTCCCGCAGCGTCCGTTGCTAACGATATCGATGACACCAACGAAGGCCTAGCTGCTGTAGTCTGCACAATAGTAACACAATCAAAATCAAATAAAAAATAGACTTTATTTAATTTAGGCCCTGAGAAGGCGCTTATGACCGTCAATGCTACCACCTGTTCGGAAAACAGCCTAGTCATCGAGAAGCACTGACAAGAAACAAGATATGGTTTATCTCTTCATGTTATATATTTTTACAAAACATATATAGTTACATTCGTTTTTAGTGGATGCTCAAAGTGCATCATTTCCTGACGTCACAATTGTTCACATATACCATAATTAACTGTTCTAACGAATAACAAAAAGAAATATAGTAAAAACTGTTTCATTTCGTACTTATCTAAAAAAATAACAATCAAGACATTGTCATTTCACACATAGTTATTAGAGTTTTAAGAATCTACGATTTTAATAAGCACTACGAAATACTAATGATTTTTTGTAGGCCGACCTATATTTTTACTTTCATTTTTTTTTGTTTTATTTTCTATACATAAAATATATGGCCATAATAATAAACAACGCAGGCTAAGTGGCAGGTGTCAGCTGGTCGACCAATAAAATAATGTTTTCCATAGTCTTTCAACATAGAAGATTAATTATTTTCGAACCAAATTGTCACAAAAAAAAATTTCTTTACAAAAATATATACTGTAATAATGTACATCTACATTTTCATAACAGTAGAGATATTATTACTTTAATTTCTTTTTATACAAGCCTGCAAGTCTCTCAGCAGCTGGATATACACTAGCTAATCTCGAAATGTGGCAAATCAAAAACAAACATTTCATGAGTTTATCATCATCCTACCCTGCCACCGTTTTCAATTACTGTAACTGTACTGTACATATATAACTAATCCGAGAACACGACACGCCTAAGTGCGCCACTATTGCAGATATTACACATAATATGCTCCTATAGTAAAAAAAGACCATATCAGAACTCAAAATTTAGGTTTTTTTAAATTCCCCCAGAAAGAAAATGAATGTTGGGAGATGAATACGACAAATGAAATAGTCGCTTCATTGATATTACGATCACAATTACGAAAATAGACAACTGTCTTTCCCTTATTGATTTAAACGTGTGAAAAACGTAGTCTCCGAAGATAGTTAATAAAGTGAGGTAAAATTAAATAAATCAATGTTTTAATAAAAAATAATTGTCTTATTTACATTAATTTATTTTTTTAAATGCATTACTTCAGTTTATATAATTTTATTTAAAAAAGTACATAGGTTTTTCGATTGCTAAATTTCGAATTACATTATGCTGTTACTTTGTCTGTAAAAAGTGTTTTTTTTTTATCCTTAGACGTTAAACGTCTTTATGTCACAAACCATGATATTTTCTAGAAGGACCAAAATCAATATAATTACACAATTAAGATTCATTTAAGTAAAAACTGTAAACATAGTCAAACTTTAAACACATTTTAATATTAGTAAAAATCTATTGGAACAAAATTTTAATTTATTATTAAGAACTGTAATGTTAATGTTTAGCTAAAAAAGATTAAGGTCACACTACAATAAAAAATAAAAGACTAGAATAACCCTTATAAATATCAGTTGCCTCGTGATAAGGAGATATAAAATTAAGGAATGCGACAACTAGTTGAATAATAAGACCAAAGGGAGAAGTTAATTCAGATTCAAACAAACAAACCTGCAGAAAAGGTGTTGCCTGTGGCTTCTGTAATGGACTACTGGGACTTTGAGGGGATGCCGAATCACATGATGAACCACCAGCTGACTGCTGTTTCAACTGAAACAATGTAAGTAACTTTAACAACTGATTAGATTGACATCGAAAAGGTTATTAGAACACTTTACCTTACGCCTCGTCAGGGGTGTACTCTCAACTGATTTGAAATACTTTTCGTGCATGGAGTCATCGGAAGCATCTTTCCGTGGTGATATAAAGCTGCCACTTCGATTCAACCCTGGAAATTAGAATAGATATATTTTAACAAGAATGACCCACCCTGGTCATCACACTTACTAAACGTAGTTACAACCAAAGTCCACCCATCATATGGTAACCGAATATGGAGATAACTTAGGCTTAGAAGATTATGCAAAATAAAATATCCTCCTTCCCATTTATCAACAACGATCAATGCTGGACATAAGTGTCCCTCAGAGATCACCACAACTGAGATAGCATCACTCCCATTTAGAACTCTCCGGCCCCTTGGTCCATCCATTCCAAGTGCAACTAATTCTAAAAAAAAGACTAATTCTATGATGAATAAAAAGAAACTATACATTATTGTATATATATATATCTTTGTCTTTACCTGAGTGAGGAGACCATTTATCATTCTCATGAGCTTGCGCTGCACTGCTCCTTTTTCTTAATTGTGGTGTGCATACTGGTGGGTTACACGTAGCTGCACTTAATTCCTACAACGTACATTAGTACTATATATAATTATTGTTACATCACTATCTATGATGTCACATCACTATTACCCTATAATTATCTATTATGTTTTAAAGTCTCATTGTCTTTTTGTTTGTCATTAATCTCTCCTATTGACTGAAATGATCACTATGATCACTATGAATGAAACATGTTTGTGGCCCGTTTAAAATAAAGGTTGAGTACCACTGCACTAAGTAGACACACAAAATTATTCCGTAGTTTATATAAATAAAATATACTTATTATAATAATTAGTATGGCTTATATAAAAGCCGAAAAAGTAAAAATATTTATAGTACACATGGTCTAAATAATTTTAAAAAATTAATTAAATTACATATTGAGAAATTACCTGTTTCCGCCTTTGTTGAGCACTACTAATGCTACTATCTGAAGAACGTCCCGAATCTGTGTGCCTACACATCTGCAAGGAACCATCTTCACTTAACCGACCGCGACGACTTTCTCCACTATTCCTAAAACACACAATCACCTATGTATGTCATTTTGCAACTATCATCATTCAATTTCAAATACAATTATTGTTGTAAAAATGGATATTTTTCAATTATCAGGATCACAAAAACTAAGTATTATGAAAAACAACACAAGTTAAAATGTTTACAATGGATAATCATTACATATTATAAAACAAAGTCCCCTACACCATCTGTCTGTATGTCTGTTCGTGATAAACTCAAAAACTACTGAACAGATTTTCATGCGGTTTTCACCAGTGTATAAAGTGATTAATGGGGAAGGTTTTGGTGTATAATTTGTCAAGGATTTTTTTATAATAAGGGCAGGACAACGTCTGCCGGGCCCGCTAGTTAAATAAATTAAAAAAAGAAGTAATTAAAGTTACCTATGATGATAATGAGTCCTTCTAGTGCGCACAGGACTGGTCTGCGTAACAATTTTGGTATTGCAAGGCGATAATTTGCTGGCACTTGCAACTGTTGTATTGCCATTACTGCTGACTGGGTCTATTATTGAGGGTACCTAATTTGATATACAAATAACGATAAGGAATATTTTATTTTAATAATAATTATATAGAAAATAGAATATACTATTCTTCTTTAATTAATAAGAGAGTGCTTAAAATACCTGCTGTGGTGCCACCACGTGGTTCGTTTGTGTAGCAGTTTCCCTTCTTTTCTGAGGGTCCGTATTTTGTTTCAGAGTTTGCAACTTCGCTAATGGTATAATATCACAATCAGTTGGTCTGTGCCATACAGTTGTCTACAAATTCAAAGTATTTTTTTAATAACATAACTGTTTAAATTAATTTAAATTGTAACATAAGTAATACTAGTACAATTAAAACTAGGCAAAATACTTTTAGTACACATCTGGTTTTGGGTATAAAAATAATGTAATTTTCAGAATATCAATCAATAAATCAAACTAAATAATATAATATAATATAATATGGCATTGTAACAAAAATCTACAGCTAAATTGGTTAATATCAACAAGAGGAAAGAAAGATAACTTTTATCTACTATTTTGTTCATAGTTTGTTACTATCGTAGTCCGGTGAAGCTGTTAAGCTTGATAGGTCAAAAGCGTAGTCAGTTCGAAAAAGAAAAAAAAAGTTTGTTACTACCATTAAGCAGAAAAAACAATTTCAAATTGTAGTGTACTATAATAAATTAACTTCCCTTGACAATTTATGATTTGTAGACTGTCTAGTGTATACTCATACTCACTTAAGAGAATCCAGAATATTAAAAAACTCAAAGATTTTCACAAAAATTCATTCACAATGTTTTTTTTTTCGAACTGTCTACACTATTGTCCTAGTAAATCCTTAACAGCTTCACCAGACTACAATAATGTAAACCTTCAAATATCTGTAGCAATACAAGTTGCCACAACTATGTGATTTTTAACATACCCAACTTGTGTTTAAAAGGGGATCAGTTTGTAAAACCTACTACCTTACAATGGTATCTCGATAATCATTTGTGCTCATGAAAATATTTGCATTAAATAAAACTTCTTTCTAGTTATTTTTCACTGATATATATAATTCTAGAATCTATTATTGTTTTGCTACCTGAAAAGCATGCATTAAAATGTTTTTTTTTTTATGAATAGGGTTTTTCATATATTCATCCCTTGCTTTTATTAGTGATTCTGTTTACTTTTTTCTATAATTTTAATGGAATGGAATATGCCAACCTACTCTTAATTGAAATTGGTCAATTTTCCTACAACAACATTACAAAAAACACACAATAACTCACCTGTGTTGATGCATTGTAATAATAAAACCTATGTGTATTTATATCAAAAAGCTCCCACCATTGTGATGAATCTGTGCGCTTTACTTTAACTCCCTAAAAAAAGATTTTATGATATTATATACTCTATTACTATAACATAAATATTAAAAAAAATAACAATAATACAACCTCTAAAAGAAAAAGAGGCGCAACTAAAACTAAAATACAAAATTCTCACGGAAAATTCTTAAAATCTGTAACTGCTTTTGTAAAGCACTAATACTTAATTTTTAGAACTTAATATAGCAAAAACCAGGAGATGTGCCCTTACTTGGACAACTGAAAACGATTCCCTAGATACATTCTATATTAATCCAAAGTATTTTTATAAATCACCTATACTGAGATTTGTTACAATTACTACAAAATTCTTAAATTAAAAAGCAATAATAATCAGTTTGGAAGACTTAATACTTTTATATATCTACTTATTTTAATACAATTATCAAAGCTCAAAAGTAAAAATAATTATATAAGAGAACTTGATAGTAGCAATTCCTCTGTATATATGGTTGAATTTATTAGTTTTTTTCATTATAAATTCCTATTTCTTGGCTCATAGATTTAGAATATAGAATAAACAAACACGAAAACGTAGGCAGTGCAAAAATCATCACAAAGAATATTCACTGGACAAATACATAATTAGATAAGAATCAAGGAAATGACACCGACAAAACAGTTAGGGAATGAATAGAATGTAATACCTCAGGTGGATCCCAAACGCACTCTCCAGTGGTGAGGTTAGCATACATATGTTCCTTTGTCTTCGGTTCGATGATCTCCACCCATTCCACCCTAGAATAAAACATCGCCACCAACCGGCTTTAACACTAAAATTGTAAACTTCAGTAACAAATTGACACAAAATTCAGGGTGTGACATTAGCGATTTCCGCGTACTTTATTGATTTTGCAACTTTCAACCACAAATATTGGAAACAATTTATCAACAATGAAAAATAAATCTAATGTAATAAATTACCTTTCCGAAGACATTTTTAGGTTTTAATAGTAACTTTTACTATACTTTATTTAAACATCGTAAATGATTTATTTGACCTAAAATACGGACGAGTTTATCGAAAACCATCCATATTGAATGTTTACTTCATTGATGAAAGCATACACAGATAAAATCAGAAGAAAATTTTATACTCTCTGGTGCTTATGATTTTTTACATTTTGGGCGCAGAAAGATAAGATAGACTTTATTTAACATATTTTGTTAACGATGCATTGAAATCTACAAAAATGCTAATAACTATTTGTAAATAAACCACCGTAGATACTTATTTTACATTAGGCGAATTCTAATACATTTAATCATACATTTAAAACCAAATGCAGCATAGTCGAGATTCCATAAAACACTAGACAAATTTTGTATATTTTCTTGAATTTGATTGCTTTTAACTCATAGGTGATAAAATGATAACTATGATTATTTATCGCCACAATTAAAATTATTGTGATCTTTCACTTAGCAAATAGGTAAATGCTAGTTAAAAAAGAATAGAGTAAAAATATAAAGTTTAATTTTTAAATCCGAACTAATGTCTAAAACACAGATCAATTTTATAGATGTACTGATTATTAAAAAATATATATATATTTTGTGAATCCATGCACATTACGAACAACCGTCTCCCACCTGTCTCAATAGCTGTTAAGTTACCTAAAATGGGGACTTTTAATATTTTTGTGGTAATGCTGGATGATTGGAACCTTCGGTCAACAATAACTATAATATCGGGTATGCTCGAAAAATACGTCTCAGTAAATAACAGCTCACTTGAAATCCTAGCTTTTATTTTGTTTAGTTTGTTTGAAACACAGCCAATGTAAGCTTGTTTCACAACGCGGCAGGGTATTCAAAAGATGCAAAAATAATACCCGAAAAAGTAATTTAACGACCAAAGTATCTTACTTTCGCATGTTACATGTTGAATAAGTTATATTTTAATCTTTAAACTAACAAATAATATCTATTTTTGAACAAAATTACCGATTTTAAACCAGTGGTACAAATGTTTGGCCAAAGCTCGCCAACCACGCACAAATACGCACAATAACGGGAAAAAGTACTTTATTTACTGCGTTTTAAGGTTGAATTCACACTAAATGTTGTTTATGTTCTCTTTTCATTTATAAGTGACGGGAGTAATTTATTGCTTTACTCGTTTTATTGTAAGTATTAGATAATATTTTGAACGTTTGTGACTTTATTGCTAGGTGTCATGGTTGTAATTAAGTTGAACTTAAAACTGTTTTAAAACTTTTTCACCCCTTCTCAATAAACAAATAGCTACATAAGTATATATTTACGTGGACAGCAGTTAGCTTCGATTTTGTAAGTGACCCTTTATCTAGTTATTGTTGATCGAAGATTAGAACGAAATGTATTTTATTTGTAGTTGATATCGATAATAATAGTAAATGATTAGAATAGAAGCCAGATCTATTTTAATGGCAAATAGACTAGCGAGATACTGCGAATTTAAAACATTCTTCATAATTTTTAACTTAAAGTTTTTTATTTGATAGTTAAATATCAAACCTTAATTTCATTTTATAAATATGATTCAATTGAAATAAATTATGTGTCGCTATAATTCCACTTGTTGTATAATGGAATCTTTAGATATTATGAGAGTAACACAAATTCGCAAAGGATTTGTAGCTACCGAGTATGTCATCCTCTTTGGCAGACAAGTTTTGTATATATTGTAAATAGAACGTCGTTCAAACAAATGAACGATCGCGTCTCTATAAATACCTTACATGAGCACATAAATGAACAGCCTATTTTACGCACTCGAGTATTATTATTACGCTGTCCGTGTCAGAGTAACAGTCAAAACTAGAATATTAATAGTTTGCCACATCATGTATTTGTCAGTTAGAATTAAGTCCAAATAACATTTAATCACTTGTTTGGTGAGTTTTGGGTGATCACATTCTTTGATCGAATGATCCGTCTTGTACAGGATCTATTTCTATTTGTATATTATATTTTGTAGCATATATTGTGTAGGTATTATAGCGACAAATGTAAATGAAATAATAATTTATTTATAGTGGTACAATGCTTTCCATAGAAACATCATTTTTCGAAAAGGTGTTTCTTCTAATAACAACAATTATCAACAAATAACAATATAGAGATAAAAAAAAATATTTTGAATGCGAGTGTACTGCAACTAAAACTACACTGACACGCGTATCAACTTGCGTGCAATAGTGGGTGAGAATTGCGCGCGGGTGAGCCTGCGCCGTGTTCCCTCTTCCGCGGCCCTCTTACATCTCAGTATATAGTATCTTATCTATGCTCTTACAATTAAATTTGTGTTCTGCGCATTTACTTTAGTGTGGTCAAGAAATTTGACGCAGATTTATACCTATCTATATATTCTGATTTTAGAAATTGATTAAGTGGAGAAATAGTTTGCGTTGGCAACACTCTTCGGCAGAACACTTTCACGTATATTTTAATTTTTATACTGTGTTGTCATACGTGCTCTCTTAGTAGTCTGTGGTATAGCCCAAAATCTGCGGAGTGTGAAGGAAAGTTACAATATACATTGCATTGTGTTTTCCGATATTTTTACATTTATTATATTACCAGTAAGTACTGATGAAGTCATAGATTATTTTGAATTTTAATTTAATTTTATCGCAGCACCTATATTCAATGTTACGATATCTGACTATTAACCTTATAAAATGCCGGCGCCCTCTTAAAACTGAATTATTGCTGAATCACTTAGGCAAACAGTGTAGATACTCGTCTGGAACTCAACAATCCATAAAAGTAGTTAATGGTCAGTAGATATGTATAATTCTTTTTTATGTTACGCTAGTATTTGTGTGTATTTATTTGTAAGACTGATATGCATTACCTTTTTTGTTTGTAGCAATGACTGAAGATAAGTCAAATTTTTTACTACCGAATAATCAAAGATTTGTGGAATTAGAGAGCTCGCAAGCCTTTAATAATTTAACAAATCAAGAGAAGCTTTATGCACATTACCTTAGCCAGGTAAGTATTATTAACTTTTTTAAAGACAACTCTTTCACTACAGGGCGTCCCCTCCCTCACAATGAATCTAACAAAAACAATTAACATATATATATAAATATAGTACATAAGAGAATTTTGTGGCTCTTACAAATATTTATTGTGTTGATAACACTTACCGTGATGGAAGTAGTGAGGTGGCTGCTGCTTATAGGCCATCCGCAATCTTCAAATACCTTTAAGGATCATGCTTATTAACAAATGTGTATAATAACAGATCTATGTGAAAAGTTAAGGCAACAATTCATAAAAATGTAGTTTAAAAGATTTTGTAGCGCGGACTAATTCTGTCAAGTGGTTATGGTAACTTGATTCTTTTGAATTGAAGAAAAGAGATTGTAGCACACAATTATACATTTATATTGTTGTGTTTAACACTTTTTATCTGTTGTTATATATGGTCTAATAATTTTACAATTTATCAAATCATTCCTAAAAATTACAACATTCTGAAAACATGATTTATATGTAAGAAATATTATTAGTTTTTTTCAAATCAAATAAAAATACTTTATTCAGTTTAGGACCTAATAAGTTCCTTATGAACCTCAAAACTACCACCAGTTCAAACAACCCAGTCATCAAGAAGAACCAGCAAGAAACTTGATCGAGTACATCTTTTAAACATATATATATATATTTCGAATACATTATACCGATTTTAGTGGTCTCACAGGGAGGAGTCAATTTCACACATCACCATCGTTCACATATTGATATATTCTATAATAGCCTTTCAACATTAAAACCTGCATGACATGGCGCTTAAATTTACAGTCCGGCAAATGGGTAATATGTTTTGGGACTTATTGTAAAACCTAACACTATTACCTAAGAAACTATTACTGGTTTTGCTAAGTGTGAAACATGGGATAACCACTTTGTTACAGTTTCTAGTATTTAGATCATGCTGGTCCTTTACAAAATGCAGGTTTTCAAAGTTTTTACAGATATACATTAATATAATATGTTGTCTACCTCAACAGCTGTCCCGTCCCACACAACAGAATACCATAAGACATTTATTTATTTACAGCTATGGAAGTAAGCAAAGTAGTCTTACATAGCACTGGCTATATTGGTCAGCTGGCGAATTTGATGTATTGCTATGCAGCCAAATTCCATCTCTTAGTCAATTTTTTAATATGAAGACCCCATTGTAATTTAGAATCTAATGTGATTCCCAAGAATACAGACAGCATTGTCAACTAACCCTACCAAATTCCCTTCGATCTTGATTTCACTATCAACTTGTCTAACATTGGGTAAAGTAAATCTCATACATTTTGTTTTATATTTAACTATAGGTTATTTAATGCAAACCAATGATAAATTTCATTATATTGATAAGTATAATTGTTAGGATGTCTATTAAAACAGGACTGTATTAATTTTCTGTGTTTGTGAGATATAATTTTTATTTTGCAGGCTGCTTGGAATGGTGGACTTATTGTACATGTTCAAACAAGTCCAGAGTCTCCGAGGATATTTTCACTTCTGCATAGGATTTTTGTAACTGAACCCTTAGAAGATCTTAAGCAATCTGCTTTGAAATCAGGTGTTACAGAAGATGATTTTCAGGTAAAAATCAGTATATATAGTGTTAAATAAATTAGTTTTTCTTGTTTTACTATGTATTACCTTGGTTTATTTAAACTACATACAGAGTTTTGGTATAATGGTGTAGTTTAGAAAAATTCTTTTAAAATGTTTGAAAGATTTGTTTTCTGGTTTGTAATGGATAAATTAAAAAATTTGCATCAATGAGAGAGAGGCTGAACACCAAAGCTATTATTTATATAAAGTAGAGAAGATTTCAACGTTTTACTAATCAAGTCATAGAAAGGTTTCCCAGACGCTCACATTACCTATACTGGCGAAACCTTGTGAGATATATCAATACAATGAACTACTGAATTATAAATGTTAAAATGTCTCATCTGATGCACATGAATTTTTCTTATCTTTCACATAGTTAAAAATAAGTGGTTATTTGTGACACTATTTTAACAAATATAGTTCTTATCCAGTTCATTATTATATTTCTTCATACTTTATAGATTTTAGCATTTGACAACAATCTCATCTGATGTTAAATTATAATGTGGACTAAATCGATAAACACGCCAAACATAGATAGGACTGACTCTCACGTACAGCAACTGGAACATGTCTATAGGTCCTTTGCGATAGATTTTCAACTTCGTGTTACCTAACTACCACCTAGCTTTTGCTTTACAAAAAATCTATGACTCGTTGTAGTATTCGAACCTACGTCCATCGACATTATGTCTGAATACCCTGTCAACTAAGCCATAACCACTTCAAAATATTAGTTACCAAATGTAGATGAAAATTACAATTTGAAGCATATCACTACAAAGGATAACTTGGTAGATATCACAAATTAAAATTATCCAAGGTAAAAAATTAGGCTATGTGAAGATACTTATGAAGCTTCTATGACTTTGATAAGTTATAAATAAGAGTGTCAAATAGTGGTTCCAAATCCTTTACGACACTTGTGACACCACAATTAGTACATTGCACCAACGTGCGACCAGAGAGTGTAACTAGTATTTATATGTAAATCATAAAATCATATTATTAATGTATTATAAAAACAAGTTATGTAAATGTTATTTTATTGTCTCTTCAAAGACCTCTGTCTCTTCAACCTTTAATTATATTTAAAAAAAAAACATTTGAAACAATCAGTTGTGGACTAAAAATTTACCAAAGGAAAGTTTCTATTCCCATTATTTTATCTATGACAATAGTAAAGCATTCAACTATTTGATGATAGTAAACCACATCCTATCAGAACAAGATATTTTGTTACTATTATTCTAGTAGCCTAATTATTTTTATTATCAATGGGACCAGAAAATAAGGAGTTATTTACAGTTTAATTTCTGTTATTCTGGTGTTTTTGTTAATAGTAGGAAGTATCAAAGGCGTAATGAAGCAACTCAATAATAAATTGCATTTCTATAGACTCAGAACACGTTATGTACAAGTTGATAAAACATTTATTCAATACACGAATTAGAAGAATTGTTGAAATTAATATCATAACTTGTGATCTAAAAATCTGTGATTGTCTGTTCTATGTTCTTGAAGGGAAATATGATTATAACCCCTTGGCTGATTTTTTAAGCCTTAGATCTCTAAACTGGAGATTATGCTTTTATATATTTAGCAAATTAAAAAAATATATAATTTTACATAACATACTTTGCTGTTCAAATTTTATAAAGATACGGATTTTTTTAAGACTTTCAACAATCTGTTGATCACTACATCAGGTCTAAGTTTGTTTATATGTATATATAAACTCTTATTGAACGATCTGGGGGTTAAAAAAAATGAAATAGGTGCCATATATGCTAGGATGGTTGACACAAACCCCACGTCTCAAAAACAGAATTGACACATCTCGTTGGGGATACACTATAGAATAGCAAAGAGTATGGTTATAGCTTGATATTTAGTATAATACTTTGTTGCTTGTCATTGTGGTTCTCTTCAGCTTAGATTTTAAATTCACATTGGTGATTATTTTGAATCGTAGTATATCTTCTTTCTTATTATACATAATATTTCAGCCTATTGATTTTGGTGATGTAAAATGTCATTTTCATATCAATCTGTTCCAGTTGGAAGTATCAAAGAAATCTCGAATTAATTCAAAGTGACCTTTTTTTATTTCCTGTCCATGTCTGTCACAGAATTATTTTAAATATATTATTCAGAGTCTTATTGAAATCTAAACCTACAATCAATTATTCAAAAGTATACTTACTGCCCTTTTGTTACAGGCATTCCTGGTCTACTCTGGTGGAATATTTGCCAACAGTGGTAACTATAAAGGATTTGGTGATACTAAATTCATTCCAAACTTATCTAAGGAGTCATTTGAGCTGATTGTAAAGGCGTCCAAAGCATATGATAGTGACAACACACATATTACTAAACTATGGCAGAACACGAAAAATGCTATATATGGACTAGCTCCTAGACTAACCAGTTTAGGCATGTCTGATAAGGTGAGTTAATAAAAGCATATAATCGAATTATTTAAACATAAAATTACCATGTTATTGACAAATTTTCAATTTAGCTATCTAGTCATGATGGTCTAGTGGTTCGACTGGTGGAAGATCAACCCCATGACCCTAGGTTCAAAAGGTTATTTGAGGCCAGATTTAATTAGGCAACCATATATGGTAATTAATAGAAAAAAATTTGCTTCAATTTGATATATAATTAATAAATATATATACGTTATAAACATATAAATGTACTGAAATGATACCTGTTTACACCTGGCTGCGAAGAGGTGCGGCCAGGTGCGCAACGGCAACCGTGATTTATTAGAATCTTCATATAAATTGCTGATGTAAACGTTATTTTATTTAAAAAACAAGTAAACTATATTTTTTTACCAAAAAACAATTAAAAATAATTGAATTAAAAATACTGGCGGCCAAATTTTGAGAGGCATCCTGGTAAATATAAATTCTCCTAAATAAATAAACACAAAATTTGGTTTTAAACGAAAACCGATGAAGGCACTAATCTGCAGCGGGATCTCGTACTAGGAGCCAGTGTCTTGTTTTTAAACATTAAAATTATCACAAGACACTTGTAGTATTATTATTACCTACTCAATAATGGCAGTAATAAAATTTTAGGGGGTTACCACATATTTCTCAAGTAATTGCAGTGAAGCAGATTCAAACTTAGTCAACGACTGGATGAAGACCAAACGTATTGAAGCATATATCTGCCGTACATTCAAGACTGTTGCGGAAGACGGCTGTAAGTATTTCCTTTAACAGGTATATCTATCCATATTCATCTATCTGTACTAGTTCTGGAAATATATATATATATTAGTAGCTGATGCCCGCGAATGTTAATATTTTTTTAGAAAAGACGCAAATATCACCAACAAACATTTGATCGAAATCTATTCAGTAGCTTTTGGATGATGCGCACACAGACCTCGATCATTTTCTTTATTTATTTATTCCCGTTCAACAAAAGAAAACAAATTAAACTTCTCTCCCTATTAATGTTGGGCATAACATTTTAACAAAATTATAGAAAAAAAATATGAAAATTACTAGATACAAAACAAATTGAGTAAAGTTGCATAATGTTTTTGTATGCAGTTATCATTTTTTATGTCCTCAAAATATTATTGAGGCTATTGAAATTCTTGCTTATCTGTACTAATATTATAAAGCTGTAGGGTTTGTTAGGCTAAACGCATTAATCTCAGGAACTACTGGTCCGATTTGAAAAAATCTTTATCGAGGAAGGCTATAGGCTGTATATTTAAATAGGAATAAGACCAATAGGAATGGGGCAACAATGAAGAATGTTTCAAAATCGATTTTTTCTCCTTTTGACGGCTTACGCTGAGTTTTACCTTTAGCTCAAAGTAACTATTTCAAGCGGAGGAAGTCGCGGGAACAACTAGTTTATATTTATATAAGAAGATTAGGTGCAAACAAGTTTATCTATCAATTTAAATGTAAGAACATTTCAATTTTTTTTACATGAGACAAAATGAACTTTATATAATTCAGGACACTTTTACAGTACCAATATATACAATCCATTTGGCGAGTGTTGAAACTACACCAAAACCACCAATCACAATGGATAAGGAAGTATATAAAGGAGCTTATTTCCAAGTGACACGAGGCGACTATTCTCCATTACTGAAAATCGTCAGTGAACATTTAACTACAGCGGTGCAATACGCATCGAATGATAACGAAAAGAATATGTTAAAACATTATGTCAATAGTTTCAACGAAGGTGATTTGAATGAGCACAAGGAAGGAAGCAGATTCTGGATTAGAGATAAAGGACCTATCATAGAAACGTAAGTTGTTTAAAAATACAATCTCATACAAATATACAACCACAATTAGTTCCGAATAAAAATGTATTCTTATAAAATATAAGATTATTTTAATTTGTATGTAACTTTAACTTGTATTTTTTTTGTGTCATATGAGGCAAACGAACAGGTGCCCACCTGATGATCACCACTGTCCGTAGACACTAACAACACCAGAGGAGTCGCAAGTGCGTTGCCAGCCTGCGTTTGGGGGAAGGGGGCTAGGAGAGGACGGGAGGTATACCTCTGGCGCTCTCACTGACTGCACGAAACGCAACAATACAAGCAATGTTACTTCACGTCGGTTTTCTGTGAGAGGATGGTAGTAGTACCACATAGGCTACCACATACCGGGGTAGCCCGGAGGAACCGACCCTTTCATGTTGAAACCAGTAATAGCTTCAGTATGGCTCTACCACCTATAAAATCTTGTATGCATATTAAATCCTAACTAGTAACATTTGTATTATGAATACGAATGTGTGTATGTTTGTTAATTACGCTTTCACGCCGTAATTACATAACCCATCGTCGTCCCATTTTTATAGACGTAGTTAGTCAGGGGTACAAAAAATACATAAGATGATTTTCATCCCGAAAATAGTAGTTCCCGAGAGATAGGTTAATTTTATATTAAGTGTCATGATGTTTCTCCACTCTGCACTGCGAAACTGCTCAACCAACCTTCACGAAAATTAGCATTTATGTATAATTTGGTGTAACTTTAGAGACAGGATAGTTTATACTTCGATTAATGACGTTAATATTTCTTAATTACAAATTAAATTATTGTCATTGTTGATTATTGTTATAAATTGTAAGTTCCATCAGTCTCGAACAGATGGCGCTTTAATCTAGTTTGTTGACAGAAAACTGCAGAACTGACTGTTATAGACTACGGTATAGTTATAGATGACGTCACGTTTAAATTTTTAATGTCTTTTTTAACTCTAGTTTATTTTGTATATACTTTCTATAGGATTTTCACTTAATTTTCCGTTCTTTACCCCGGCAGTTTTTAGGCAGACTCGTTACAGCAGAATACCAAATACTTTATCATAATTTTAATTTAATGTGTAGTCACTGAGCCACAGCAACACATGGCCGGGTCAACTAGTAAAATATATGTTTTAGTATGTGAAAAATAAACTTCGCACCCGTATTATGGCCGAATTTTGACCATTAGACCAGGGTTCCTAAAACTGAATTAACACGGAACACCAACCAAATACCTTTTATTTTATGGAACCCCATATCAAATGGTTACAAATCAACATTGAAATTTATATATTTTTTTTTAATCTACACTAATATTATAAAGAGATAAAGTTTGTGAGGTTGTGACGTTGTAGGGGGTAATCTTAGGAACTAATGGTCCGATTTGATTATTTCACTGTTATATAGCTCATTTGTCGAGAAAGGTTATAGGCTATATATCATCACGCTAAGGCCAATAGGAGCGGAGCACCAATGAAGAATGTTTCAAAATCGGGATATTTTTCCTCTTGAGAGCTTTCGCTGCGTGTTAGCGTTAGCCCAAAGTAACTATTCCACGCGAACGAAGTCGCGGGCAGAGGCTAGTATGTAATATAATTGAAACACATTATTCTTAACTTAAAGTTTTAATGTGATGAATTAAATTGATTTACTATTTTATGAATAATTCTTTTATAATTCGGTACTATGTCCAAGATTGTATGCGTATATCTGGAGTAGCATCCAATTTTAACCTGTATTTGTTTTTTGTATAAACAAATGTAGGCTGAAAAGCCTGTTTCACAATGATACGTTGTTAAGAATGGGAGCAATGTTAAAATAGCTAATAATAAATAATTTTGACCGAACCTTGATGACTATTCTACGGAACTTAGTTTGGGAAACCCTCCATTAGACGATCACCAGTATAATTAATCGGTACTTTTAGATACCAAGGTTTTATTGAAACTTACCGAGACCCAAGCGGACAGCGCGGTGAATTTGAAGGCTTCGTCGCTATGGTTAACAAGGAGATGTCTAAAAAATTTGGTAACCTTGTCGATGGCGCAGAGCGGTTTATCAAACTGCTGCCGTGGGGCGAGGATCTGGAGAAGGACTCTTTCCTCAGACCCGATTTCACTAGCTTAGATGTGTTAACATTCTCCGGTAGTGGCATTCCAGCAGGA
>MU159884.1:42381-66127 GCA_015888305.1 Antheraea pernyi | reverse complement strand
AGCAGGAATAAATATTCCCAACTGTAAGTGTTTCATTAAATGAATTGTTACATTTCAAAATGACCTAAATCCAATTATAGCTGTTCCTAATATTTTACGGTATTTTTCAAGATCTTCAAATCTTGTATATGTAAAATATGAAAATCATAAAAAAAAACCTTATGGACGTAGAAATTTGAACTTCGTTATTGGTGTATAAAAACTGAAAATCTTAAAAAAACTAAACTCAATTAAAATTGGACTTAGCTCATTTTGAAATGTAAGAATACAATTATATTGTATAGAATAGTTTTAGTCACATCAGATTTCACTATATTTATTGCTTTAGTAACAATATTTTTTTTTTTTTTAAAAGATAATGCTCAAAGTTCATTTTGAAATGTAACTATACAATTATCTTTTATAGAA
The DNA here is from genome assembly GCA_015888305.1 of Antheraea pernyi. Classification (NCBI taxonomy): domain Eukaryota; kingdom Metazoa; phylum Arthropoda; class Insecta; order Lepidoptera; family Saturniidae; genus Antheraea; species Antheraea pernyi. Next base: position 65,719 of record MU159884.1, on the reverse strand, counting down.
CAGTTTTCGTCACTTTAGATTTCACTATATTTATTGCTTTAGTAACAATCATTCGTTTTTTTTTATTTACTATGGCCACTGAACAAGTAATTTAGTCCCTGATCCTTAACAGTGTTTAAAGAAAGATAATGCTCAAAGTTCATTTTGAAATGTAACTACACAATTATCTTTTATAGAACAGTTTTCGTCACTTTAGATTTCACTATATTTATTGCTTTAGTAACAATCATTCGTTTTTTTTTATTTACTATGGCCACTGAACAAGTAATTTAGTCCCTGATCCTTAACAGTGTTTAAAGAAAGATAATGCTCAAAGTTCATTTTGAAATGTAACTACACAATTATCTTTTATAGAACAGTTTTCGTCACTTTAGATTTCACTATATTTATTGCTTTAGTAACAATCATTCGTTTTTTTTTATTTACTATGGCCACTGAACAAGTAATTTAGTCCCTGATCCTTAACAGTGTTTAAAGAAAGATAATGCTCAAAGTTCATTTTGAAATGTAACTACACAATTATCTTTTATAGAACAGTTTTCGTCACTTTAGATTTCACTATATTTATTGCTTTAGTAACAATCATTCGTTTTTTTTTATTTACTATGGCCACTGAACAAGTAATTTAGTCCCTGATCCTTAACAGTGTTTAAAGAAAGATAATGCTCAAAGTTCATTTTGAAATGTAACTACACAATTATCTTTTATAGAACAGTTTTCGTCACTTTAGATTTCACTATATTTATTGCTTTAGTAACAATCATTCGTTTTTTTTTATTTACTATGGCCACTGAACAAGTAATTTAGTCCCTGATCCTTAACAGTGTTTAAAGAAAGATAATGCTCAAAGTTCATTTTGAAATGTAACTACACAATTATCTTTTATAGAACAGTTTTCGTCACTTTAGATTTCACTATATTTATTGCTTTAGTAACAATCATTCGTTTTTTTTTATTTACTATGGCCACTGAACAAGTAATTTAGTCCCTGATCCTTAACAGTGTTTAAAGAAAGATAATGCTCAAAGTTCATTTTGAAATGTAACTACACAATTATCTTTTATAGAACAGTTTTCGTCACTTTAGATTTCACTATATTTATTGCTTTAGTAACAATCATTCGTTTTTTTTTATTTACTATGGCCACTGAACAAGTAATTTAGTCCCTGATCCTTAACAGTGTTTAAAGAAAGATAATGCTCAAAGTTCATTTTGAAATGTAACTACACAATTATCTTTTATAGAACAGTTTTCGTCACTTTAGATTTCACTATATTTATTGCTTTAGTAACAATCATTCGTTTTTTTTTATTTACTATGGCCACTGAACAAGTAATTTAGTCCCTGATCCTTAACAGTGTTTAAAGAAAGATAATGCTCAAAGTTCATTTTGAAATGTAACTACACAATTATCTTTTATAGAACAGTTTTCGTCACTTTAGATTTCACTATATTTATTGCTTTAGTAACAATCATTCGTTTTTTTTTATTTACTATGGCCACTGAACAAGTAATTTAGTCCCTGATCCTTAACAGTGTTTAAAGAAAGATAATGCTCAAAGTTCATTTTGAAATGTAACTACACAATTATCTTTTATAGAACAGTTTTCGTCACTTTAGATTTCACTATATTTATTGCTTTAGTAACAATCATTCGTTTTTTTTTATTTACTATGGCCACTGAACAAGTAATTTAGTCCCTGATCCTTAACAGTGTTTAAAGAAAGATAATGCTCAAAGTTCATTTTGAAATGTAACTACACAATTATCTTTTATAGAACAGTTTTCGTCACTTTAGATTTCACTATATTTATTGCTTTAGTAACAATCATTCGTTTTTTTTTATTTACTATGGCCACTGAACAAGTAATTTAGTCCCTGATCCTTAACAGTGTTTAAAGAAAGATAATGCTCAAAGTTCATTTTGAAATGTAACTACACAATTATCTTTTATAGAACAGTTTTCGTCACTTTAGATTTCACTATATTTATTGCTTTAGTAACAATCATTCGTTTTTTTTTATTTACTATGGCCACTGAACAAGTAATTTAGTCCCTGATCCTTAACAGTGTTTAAAGAAAGATAATGCTCAAAGTTCATTTTGAAATGTAACTACACAATTATCTTTTATAGAACAGTTTTCGTCACTTTAGATTTCACTATATTTATTGCTTTAGTAACAATCATTCGTTTTTTTTTATTTACTATGGCCACTGAACAAGTAATTTAGTCCCTGATCCTTAACAGTGTTTAAAGAAAGATAATGCTCAAAGTTCATTTTGAAATGTAACTACACAATTATCTTTTATAGAACAGTTTTCGTCACTTTAGATTTCACTATATTTATTGCTTTAGTAACAATCATTCGTTTTTTTTTATTTACTATGGCCACTGAACAAGTAATTTAGTCCCTGATCCTTAACAGTGTTTAAAGAAAGATAATGCTCAAAGTTCATTTTGAAATGTAACTACACAATTATCTTTTATAGAACAGTTTTCGTCACTTTAGATTTCACTATATTTATTGCTTTAGTAACAATCATTCGTTTTTTTTTATTTACTATGGCCACTGAACAAGTAATTTAGTCCCTGATCCTTAACAGTGTTTAAAGAAAGATAATGCTCAAAGTTCATTTTGAAATGTAACTACACAATTATCTTTTATAGAACAGTTTTCGTCACTTTAGATTTCACTATATTTATTGCTTTAGTAACAATCATTCGTTTTTTTTTATTTACTATGGCCACTGAACAAGTAATTTAGTCCCTGATCCTTAACAGTGTTTAAAGAAAGATAATGCTCAAAGTTCATTTTGAAATGTAACTACACAATTATCTTTTATAGAACAGTTTTCGTCACTTTAGATTTCACTATATTTATTGCTTTAGTAACAATCATTCGTTTTTTTTTATTTACTATGGCCACTGAACAAGTAATTTAGTCCCTGATCCTTAACAGTGTTTAAAGAAAGATAATGCTCAAAGTTCATTTTGAAATGTAACTACACAATTATCTTTTATAGAACAGTTTTCGTCACTTTAGATTTCACTATATTTATTGCTTTAGTAACAATCATTCGTTTTTTTTTATTTACTATGGCCACTGAACAAGTAATTTAGTCCCTGATCCTTAACAGTGTTTAAAGAAAGATAATGCTCAAAGTTCATTTTGAAATGTAACTACACAATTATCTTTTATAGAACAGTTTTCGTCACTTTAGATTTCACTATATTTATTGCTTTAGTAACAATCATTCGTTTTTTTTTATTTACTATGGCCACTGAACAAGTAATTTAGTCCCTGATCCTTAACAGTGTTTAAAGAAAGATAATGCTCAAAGTTCATTTTGAAATGTAACTACACAATTATCTTTTATAGAACTTTTTTTTTTTATAAATTTACTATGGCCATTGAACATAAGTAATTTAGTCCCTGATCCTTAACAGTGTTTAAAGAAAGATAATGCCCAAAGTTCATTTTGAAATGTAACTACACAATTATCTTTTATAGAATAGTTTTCGTCACATCAGATTTCACTATATTTATTGCTTTAGTAACAATAATTTTTTTTTTTTTTTTATAAATTTACTATGGCCATTGAACATAAGTAATTTAGTCCCTGATCCTTAACAGTGTTTAAACTAAGATAATGTCCTAAGTTCATTTTGAAATGTAACACAATTATCTCTTATAGAATAGTTTTCGTCACTTCAGATTTCACTATATGTATTGCTTTAGTAATAATAATTAGAATGTTTTTATGGCCATTGAACATAAGTTATTTATTCATATCTTAAACAGTGTTTAAATAAACATAATTCTCCTCTCTTGTATTGAAATATCCAGAAGAAAATTAGAATATAAAACTCAAAATGAATATTTCTAGCCAATACATTAATCAGACAGTATCACGTAAAACACCACTAGTATTATATAATATAAAAAACGTATTATTTACGAATTAAAAAGAAATATGACACAACATATTTTGTACAACGGTGCCATTAATCGTCAAGAAATTCACAAATTTCATTATTCCATAATTAATATTATAAATAAAGTATAACTATATAAACTTAGTGACATATAAATTGTATATTTGCAGACGATGAAATACGTCAAAACGAAGGTTTTAAGAATGTTTCCCTCGGGAATGTGATTCCAGCTGCATACAAGGAATCTGTTATACCCTTTCTCTCTGAAAGCGACAAAGTTTTACTTGAAAAGTACAGAGTTGCATCATTCGAGGTAAAGTAAAACACGTATATATATATATATTATAAAATTATCAGTACATTTTTATGTATAAACTGACTTTTGCATCCTATTTGTTCACTAGAAAATCATTTATTGCATGTTTCGTGAGAATTATTTGTATTGAGTGGACAAAAGTGGTTTGTGTATCGACCATTATTTATGTTGAGCTCTGCTCTGTTCTGAAAACTACAGACAAATTTATTTAGTAGTTATAAAATTATGTTTGTTTTCTAAAAAAAAGGTGTGTGTACTTATGTACACGCGTTAGAAGTTATACTTCTTAGACGTAACAAAATATTTTTGTTTATCTTTCGCCTTATTCTACGTTTGTAGCAAAAACGACACTAACAATAGAAAAAAAGATATTTAATACATTGAAAGTTTTAATACGAAGAAACAAACTGTTGACTTATAGCTAACTTCAGGGTGTAGGTTCTTAGAGACGGTGTGCGCGCGCATTGTAAAAATTTACTCTCATAATTTTACCCTAACGCGCCAAAAAAAGTATAACTTCAAAAAAATTATGTACTATTCGACAATTTTTTTTTTTTAATTCTACATATATCAACCTTAAGAACGTATATTTATGTATTTCAAGGAGAATGTAACTTTGTACCAGTGAAATAATTTTCAAAATTACATCATAAAACATCTTTATAATTCAAAAGTGCTGAAGAGTTTCTGTTTTGTTTTTTGTTTTAATAGTAATGTTAATTTTTTTTTTAATTTTATCAGATATACTTGGATCTGTTCATATTCTGATAGTGAGAGAGTTTTTGTTATGATATTTCCAATTAGACACAAACAGTGTACATTTTGCTGTCGAAATAATAATAATCGTTTATTTTTTATTGATGTTTGCTGTCTTACTTCCAGACTTTATCTAGATTAATTCATTTAAAGTAGTATAGCGTTACAATATTAATTTACGTATGTGTGCGTCATCATGCCATTTGTTTTGTCAAAATATCATATAGGTAACATATCTATCTTTTTACTTATAATACACGCATTTATCCACAGGTACAAGTAGGCTTACATGAACTATTAGGGCACGGTAGTGGAAAATTGTTGCGTCAGAATGCAGATGAAACTTTCAACTTTGATAAGGATAATGTTAAAAACCCCCTGACAGGTGAGTGAAAATAGCATTTATAATTACAGATTAATTATTTGTAATGTTTTCTATGAGTGTCAATTTTCAGTACTTGAAGTGAGATTCTATATTTATAAAAATGTAAATTGCCTTGTATATGGGACGTTTTCTTTGAAAGTTTTAAAAATTTTGATATGGAGATGTTTAAGGTTTTGCACTTGTATAATTAAAAAATCATATTACTACACTAGTTTTGTATTTTTTAAAATATTAAATTGGATTTTAATAATTTTTTTAATATGATTAACAAAAATTTATGGTTAAAGTTAGTAAAAAGACTTAAACCACTTCAAAGTCGGCAAAATAGAAATTTTACATTTACAAATTATTTGCTATAGGATTTATATTGAACAATACCAAATTTCTTTTGATTTTTTGAAATTAAATGCTTCAACAATAAAAAATAACAAAATAGAAGGCTTAATTTATCATTTACGATACAATCAAAATTATTTATACTCTTACTATTAATATATTGTAACTTATTAACGTCATCAAGTTTTTTAAAACAATACATATGTGGTAATATTAATAAATCAATAAATACTATGCTTATTTATGTTAATAAAACAGGATGTGGACTAAATGTCGTGTGAGTTGATTATATGACATACTGTATGTTGAACTCATTCTGGATAATCTCTTTGCATCTCTTGTTGCATTAAATTCTTTGTCTCGCAGTATTGGAGATTTATAGTAGTTATTAATGTTCTTTTTAGGCAAATCCATAGAGTCGTGGTACACTGAAGGCGAGACTTATGATAGTAAGTTTACAACACTGGGATCCGCGTTTGAAGAATGTCGTGCCGAAGCTGTTGGCTTGTATTTGTCTTTGGTACCAGAGATCTTGAAGTAAGTATACTTTTATGAAAATAGTTTATGCTCATATAACATAGAAGGTTAAAATTAAGTATGTAATATATACTAGGTGAATTATTAAAGGGTCACATCCTTCAATTCTGTGACAGTTCATGGTCACATTTAACATATGAAATAATAATATCAAAACAAATACTAATAAACAACAAAGAAAACCTTAAATAAAGATTGTTCTAAAACTTTTAAAAGTATAGGAACGATACTTTTAAACGCAAAAAAATCACACTTAGCTTCAATGAACAAAATTCAAGGGGCACTTTTCAAGGATAGGATAGGATAAGTAAATGCTTATCGTGGGAACGCCGTACGGTTGAACAATAGGAAGCGGTGCGCAGCTCGAGGTACGGGAGGCGGGCCGGACTGTGCGGCAGGGCGTTATTCGTTTATTACACCAGTTCGTTTTTGCGTAAATCGATGTTGAGTGTATATCAGTTTTGCGTTTTTCTAGAATTAGGTCAAATATTAAACACCTATTTTTTTTTTATTGATTTAAAACTAGAATCGAATTATGATTATCCTGTAAAAGTATTGCTGGCGACTAAACAGTCGCTCGGTATATATAAACTACACAATTCATTCAAACTATTTGCGAATTGAACCACTGATAAATCTTTTTTTAATGGTAACATGTTCAATGTGATCACAAGGAATGTTGTATATTATCTTGATAATATGAGGGTGGTTGCATCCATTTCTATTTACTAATGTCTCTTGTCAAATAAACTCAGTATCCTACTATCATATAAGTCCTATGTACTAATGTGGTGTATAAGTTCTTAACGAAGTAGGTCCATATTTTGTTGTTTTGATATTTACAGTTCATCAAAGGCATAGAAGCCATCAAAGGCATAGAAGCTACGTAAGAATCTCTTCCCATAAATTACTTTTTTGTTGCTGTGCATAAATTTAAATGTATGATATCTTCTTCTCAATTATTCATTTGAATGATATGCTTTTTAAAGCGCAGTTTTGATCTATGTTAAATGCTCAAAGAAACTAAAATATTTAATTGGATAAAAATCAATACTATATTTGTCAAAGTAGTATCGCAACTAACCAAATAGTTTTTTAATAATATATAAAAAACTAGTAGGCCTGGCGGACCCTGTCCTGCCTCGATAATTTAAAAAAAAAAAACCCTAAAATTCACCCGCAGCGCCACCTACCAGGTCCAATTGTGAATCTAAACAATCCTTGAATCCACCTGAACATGCAAAAAAATTCATTAACATCTATCCAGCCATTTAGGAGGAGTTCAGTTGCATACACGTGGACAAAAGAATTAGGTTTTATCCTTAGGATGTTTTACAGATGTAGAATTCGGTAGTACATTATTTTAATGTGTCTCATGTTTTAATATAAGTGATGAAAAACTTCTTACGATTCAATTTCAAATTCATTAGATTATTTTCCGGAAGAAATTATCTAAATGGGAGTCAAACGAATATAAAATTCTGTTGTGTACTTTACAAGAACCTTGGAAACACACGTTTTTATTTTATTTTATTGGGTAATAAGGTAATCGTCTAAGAAAAGAAAGAGACCTTATCTAGGTTCACATTATTAAAAAAACGTAACTAGACTTATTACTATCTTAAATGAAATGATCATTTATATATGTATGTACACACATATATTGGGTAAATGAGTGAGTGATCAAACTGAGTGATTGATTTGTATGAGGACAAACAGTAATATATTCTGTAAATGTTATGTCTTTCTAGAGTCTTTGGCTATGAAGGGCAAGAAGCTGAAGATGTAACATACGTCAATTGGCTAAGTTTACTTTGGAACGGAGTTGCGAAAGCAACTGAAATGTACCAACCGTCTACAAAAACATGGCTTCAGGTAATTTTGTCGTAAATCTATTTTGGTTCTCGAGCATATATTTAGAGATGCTACGGTTACTAAATAAAAACAAAAAAAAATAAGAACCCATTTTATTTTTCATATTTTTGCACATGATAATCAATATAGGTGTCAGTAATTGCAGTATATTATACCAATTATATGATGTTGTATTAGTTTCTGCCATTTTTTTAATAAAGTATTGTCAGATATTCTACTTTTGTTTGATTAGCTGGGTTGTATGTTTAATTTCTTACAATAACTCGGTAACGCAATAAGTATTCATTGTATTAAAATAAAAATTTATTTAGCTCCGTTGTGATATGAAAGTCGATGGAACGTAAAAGCGACATTACAGAGAGACAAACATATAGAATTTAACGTGCGAGAGAATGAAATAGAATACATTAATGTTTTATAATTTTTTTGAAGCTTTAATTTTTTTTTAAATTTTCATTTAAGTTTGAGCGACTTGTTCTAGCATTACACGTATTTGTTAGTGTATAAGGCTTGCTTGTTGGTACGTTGTGATAATGCCAATCGTTGTCTTTTTTTTTCTCGATCTGACTACGCTATTGACCCGACAGGGTCTTTACAGCTTCACCGGACTAAGGCGAGCGCTTAAGGCCCTCAGCCGACATGGTTTTTAGGTAACAAACACAAGGGCGCATGCGCACCTCGGCTTGGGCTGTTACCTGAGAAAAGTCGCGTCTGACCTAGCTAACTATTCTAAGCTATTCATACATATATACATTTGTGAACCATACAATCGAAATTGCATGATTCACAAATGAATACGTGTATATCGGAATGAAACGAACTAAAACTATTCGATTCAGTTCGTTGAGAGAAAAAAACAAAACCCTCCCACCATGTTTATGTATGTGCACGTGTGTGAGAGAGATGATCTCATATGTGTGTTCAAGTGATGTAGGTGAGTCACTGTATCGAGATAATAATATCTCGAGGCTCCGCGCGGGGGCGACCTAGGCTCGAGGTATTACTGAGAACCGCGATGTGTGCGGGAGCGAAAGAGGATCCCTTCCCTCGCGGCGGCGCGAGGGTCGGTTACAAAGCGTGGGCGCAACACGCATTTAATAAGATCGAATTAAAATTTATTTAGCGGCGACGGCGCCGAAATCTAAAAATAGACAAAATAAAAATTATTATTATTGAACGGTCGGTTTTAGCTGGTCGCGGGGACGGACGCTGCCGGTGCACGAGATGTGCTTGGCAGGTTCGGAGACATGAGAGGCGGAGGTCGGGGGCGACGACCGTCTTAGACGGCGACGCCTGCCTGGGGTAGCGAGGGCGCTTTGTGCGCGGGGCGCGGGGACGTCCGCGATAATTGCGGAATAAATGCGGAACCCGCAGCTCGAGGCGAAGCGGGTCTAGAGGGCGCTGGCGTCGTCTTCGGCACTTTCGCGCCATCAACGTTAACGATCTTTTTGGAAGGCAACGTGCCTTCCGTATCGGACGAGGAGTTTAGGCGCTTATTGCGTGGTTTGCGGTGCGTGACGGTGGTGAAGCCATCGTCGGCAGGAGGGTCTTGCTCTATATCGGAGCCTGAGTCGGAATCACTATCATGATCGGACGGGATCTCGAAGTTATCGATTTTCCCAATTCCTCGAAGCCCGCTCCCTCGATCTATGCCAAGATTGAGGCAGCTAATAACTTCGAGATCCCGTCCGATCATGATAGTGATTCCGACTCAGGCTCCGATATGGAGCAGGAAGACATGAAAAACCTCCCTGCCAGAGGGGCAGGGGGTGCGCCTTAATGAATTTAACGGACTATCCCGAGTCCGGATCAAAGGGAGCTAATAAATAAATAATAAATAATAATAAAAGCTCTAACTACTAGTAGCGATGGGTCACTGGGCAACAACGTAGCTCGAATACAATAGCGACAGCGATGACTCACTCTGCAACAATGTGCAGCGCGCATATCTGGCGCGCAGGTGCAGCGCGACGAGTGTCGGGCACGCCGGCAACCAACGTCGATCACGATGCGCTGTACACGTTGGGCACGGCGCGCGCTTAAAATGTACGTAAAATACTCTGAAAAGAGCGACCAACAATTGAATTTTCGATTAAAACGTCGACACGAAGCTCTGGATATGTGACGAAGTACGCCAGCTGCATACGCCGAACACGATGTAATGCACTCGATGACCGCGACGCAACGACACGTTGTATTCGCTATATAGGGCGCGCACTGAAAACTGCGGTTTTATAAAAATACAATCGAAAACAGCACTCACAACTCACAGTAACACTACGTATTACACGGCAACACAATGTATCACTATACTCGAGAATATCGAATATTGCTCCGAGCGCGTCAACACGTCCGTCCCCGGCCGTGTCTGGATCGGAACTCGCCAATCGTTGTCACTCTTATAATGTTAATGGCTAACAGAATAATTATGTTTCATTTCAAAATGTACCTAGTACAATTTCAATTGTTCGTATAAGATCTTTATTTTTGTTAATTTTTTTATTTTCTCTATTATAATCTTCTTAAGATCTTTAACCAAAGCTTTTTCTTATTATTTTGCGCCTTCTTATACACAATTCAGCCAGTGCCATGTAGTAAGTGTAGTAATCCAAGTAATATATATATATATAGAATATGAAAATGTGGAAACCCTGTAGGCAGGTATTATAATTAGTAGTTTAATTTCATTACACAAGATGACTTACAGCATTTAAAAAACTTCAGTTGTTATGAACGGTTACAATTGGACTTGGCTCATTTTGAAATCTAATGACACATTTATATATTCGATAATTTGTTATTCATTACGTACGAATACTGTATTATATTTATTGTAATATTTAATAGTAATAAAGCTGCAATAATAAATATTCTGGTCTGGTAATGAATGTTATAGAAATATCAACAACTTTTATTCATTTTGATTGTAGGCACATGCACGAGCTCGATTCGTTATTATGCGATTGTTAGAGCTGGAAGGCGATGGACTGTTAACAGTGAGTGAGGTGGACCCCGGAAAGAACCTGCTCCTTACACTGCAAAGGGATCGTCTCGCTACAGACGGAAAAAGAATCATTGGTACTTTATTTTCCTATACACATGTCGAAATGTCTGTAATGTCAAACAGCTTTTTACTATATGTTTATAAAAGTATATAGCAGTACGCTATATAAATATATATGCTATACTAAAAAATAATTCTTAAAATTATTATGTCAATTTGTAGTGACTTCGTTTACTAGACGATAGTTAATGTTATAAAGAGTAACTTAGGCTACTTTTATCTTAGAAAAAAAAGGTCGGGGTAAATATAATAAAATAAAGGTGTAAACATACTAAACTACATAAGAGCATGCGCCCCACAAGCTCATTTATAGTGAACATTTTTTTCTATATATTAATTTAAAGTTCTATATTCTAAGTCCAGGAGCCACGGTCCGTTTTTGCACGTGATTACTATCAGGCTAATTTTCCGTGAGTAGCTTCGTTTCGATGAGACGACCAACAATTTCCTGTATGAAAGGTCTCGATTGTGGTAGCTAACAGAGATAGCATGGATAAAGTATGTCGATTTGATGATTCTCAAAAATTTATTACTACCTGCGTTTTTTTTTGTTAAATCTCAAGTTAGTTATCTCAATTATTTGAAAAAAAATTTGTCCTAAAAAATGTATGGTTTGATCAATGATTAACGGGAACGTTTACCGGCAGATAGCTAATGTTATAAAGAACAACTTTTATTGTAGGAAAAAAACAATTAGTGTACGATTTTTTTTTTGCTAAATTCGAAGCTGTCATAATCGCAGGTAACATCATCTAATCATAATATTATTACAGGCGATTTCCTGGTAAAACTGCAAACAATAAAAGCGACAGGGGACTTCGCTGCCGGGGAGGAGCTGTTCGACAAGTACAGTAGAGTGGAGGGGCAGTGGGCGCGCTGGCGCGACATCGTCATGCTGCACAAACAGCCGCGCAACATCTTCGTGCAACCGAACACTACTCATAAAGGTTTATATTTTTACTAACTTTCGCTAGCGACTTCGCTCATGTTAACGTATATTTTGTGCCTAACCCTCGGGAACAATACCGTTTTTCTGGATAAAATGTACCCCATACTAGGAATGGCGATCTGAAATCAAGTAATCGATTTTTAGACATAGAAATATCGGTTAATTTATTGATATTAAACATCGAATCGATCTCCGACAAGATAATATCCGTGACCCGATTTTTCCTATCTAGATAAAAATAAAACGATACAATAATTTATAATAATAAAAAATTACGAGATCGATTTTTGAATAACGATCCACTAGACCTCGATTTTTGAATGAATAGATTCCACTGGTCACTATTCTAATCGATTTTTTATCGATTTGATTTAATCTAATCATTGATTGAATCAACTGAATAGGTTCTGGAACAATTTATTTATATATGTGTGCTCCTCTTACTGAGCGAATTTAATATCGTGTCCGAGCAACCCACGTGCCTGCGCAGTCCGTTCCACTGTATTCGATCGTAGGTGGTGGTTGACAGTAAAAACACTTATGTATTAGATAGTTCTAAACTCGATTGGTACCACTTCCATTAGACAAGAAATAGATGACTATATTTTTAGGAAAATACTTGTCAATTACACACTCACAATATAAATTACGAATGACAGAATCGTAACTCATCACAATGCAAACCGCGTGTCTTCCATTTGACATTTTTAATATGTTTTATAACGCGCGGTAAGACTTACGTGAAAAGGTTGCTAGTACATAAACATGAGAATGGAGTTCCTATAATTTTAAGTTTTTCTTCTCCAGGTGATAGCGTCGAACTGAAGCGCTATCCTGCCACTGCAGAGGGCATGATAGCCTCGTGGGTGGAGCGATTCCCCACACTGCAAGTGGACGACATCTTGGAACAGTTAGCCGAAGCCGACAGCAAATACTTTGCCGAATTAGAACCGCTGACATCTACTTAATCTGTATTTTATAAATTAAATACATATCCATGTTTAAAATATGATTTAAATAAACTACTTTATTTGGAAACTTCAACTGGCTGTTGTTATTTGTATATAGGAAATAAATTAAAGACATCACTTCAACTATATAATTTATTCACATTCAATACAAAACTTGTGTGATAAGCTATTTAATATTATTTCGCTTCGTGTCGCGGTCGCGAACACGGACAGGTTTCCCTATTAAATATTAAAAGTTCACCACACACCAATAAATAATACCAATTCTAATAAAATTCATAAATAATTCGAAATGACAAACATTAAATGAAGATTCGCTTAAAAACACCACTGTAATCGAACTAATCGCTCCTTGTCATTTAAAAGTTTTAAAATAAACGGACAACAAACACATACGTAACAACGAATACAATACTGATTTAGAATAAAAAAAAAACAATATCCGTATAGAGAAATATCTAGTTATACAATCGAAAACTATTACTAGAAATATACAATACTTTGTGTGATTATTTATTTAATACGTCGTCTGCTTGCTCTAATAGAATTTATTTCTAAACGAATCTAAGCACCATTCTATTCGATTACTGTGACGAAACTGACTTAGCGTTCAATACTAGTAAGAATACAATAAACGTTTAAACTTAAAATTGACTTAGCGTCTCGCTTAAAACTTGTAAACTGGTAAAAGAAAAAAAAACCTAAATTAAAAATATTGAGTAAAACATTTGTGCAAACACACACTAGTGATTGTGTCATTTATCTTCTTTATTTTTTATAAATATGGACTATATCAAATCCAGTCACTTATAAAAGGCACATAAGAATCAATTCATTTATAAAATTATTAAGAAATATCGACTATGCAAAAGATAACATCGTGTTTCGTAAACTAATGCGCTATAAAGTTTACGCTGTTAATAAATTCAATTACATATTTAAAAAAAAACTTTTAATTATAACTAAAACTCATCCTGTCGTCAATAAATTTTAGTCTATTACATATTCGTTATTTTTATAATTAATACGTTTAATATGAGATTTCATTTAAACTTGCATCTAGAACAAACTTATAAATAAGCAATTGTCAAAAATCAATTTTCTCGTATGATAATACAAAGAAAACACACATTTACATTCAAGGAGTATGTTTTGGCAAGATTATTTTGAATAGAGCTTCAGTCATGTTTACTATTTAAAATATTTGGTGTCATATATGAAGATATAATGGAAAATAAAGTATCGATTCTAATATCATGTGAACTGTTAACAAATGCTTGCTTATGCAAATATCAAATATAAACTGAATTCCACCGTGATTAGTAGTTCCTCTCAGTCAACTTTCTTAGAGCATTCTGCACCGTCGCCTTCGCCTTTAGATGAGACATTGGATCTGAAATACAAAACCCGTTCAACTACATCGTGTTATGATATTCATACCCTTTGATTTTTTAATCGTCTCGATCGAGCTGGTGCGTTTTATTAGACAATCTACTATACATGATCCTTGAAAGTCACATTATAGTTCTTTCGCGGAGAATATCAGAATAGCAAGTTTCCCATCGTAGATAACGAAGCCATGGCGAATATCTGAGATACGTGATAACTTTTAACATTTAAAAAACATTTTCTAATATAAAAAAAAAATTCAAGGCGGAATCACAACATACTGTACATTTCAACGTACGTGATGACTGCAATATTAAGTTTTTTTTGTATTAATATACATCATTGTATAGAAAATATTGCTTGTCACAGTAATCTTCAGTGATGAAGTTATATTTATGTACAATATCTTATATAGATAAATGTCAATAATGTACATGGGATTATCGTAATAGTATAGATAATTTGAGTATAATTTTTTTTCGCTATAACAATAACATATTGGACGTTCGTTTGTCATCGGTTTGGAGAAATAATATGCAACAGATAGTGTTTGTGGATTATAATATAGTAAGATAGTGGTATGCTTTAATCACTATATATCTTGAATATGTAATATATAATTAAATATTCTCTTACAATGCCCACAAACCTCGACATGACTGATAAAACATGAAGGCTTCCAAGGAGATAGATCTCGATTTTTACAATTCTACAATATTCCAGAAATTATGAAAACTGATTTATATACTGAATTATAAGGTCAATTATTGCTAGGATTGGCAACTGTTACCAACGAGAGCAGATATAATTTTGTTTCCTTCTATTTCCGCTCCGTCCCACTACTGAATTGTCTATTGTTAATGAATTCTAGTTACAAAGTTCGGTACCCTTATGGCAGTAGTGCGTGTATTCGTATACATAATATTTACGAAGATATCTCTATATTAGAACTCCGCGAACGAACTATAAATGTCTGTGAAACCGCGTCTAACTACGTGACCGAAGAATGAAGAATATAGGATTGAATTAAATATGATTCTCTAAAATTGCGTTTATTATATATTACAAAATGTACTGTACATGTATATCAGTTTGTATTTATAAATATAGAAAAAAAAACTTTAAAAGCATTAGTGCTGAATAATTTAATTTGGAAAGCGTGAAGCGTGCACATAGTAAAACTCGTTAACTTTTAGTTCGGGAGAGTTATTATTTATAATTATTTACGTGACATATAAAAACACATACACACCTTGACAACGATTCCTTTTCATCGGGTTTTCTAGTCACACTGATAGAAAAATTTTTTCTTTGTCTAATTTTATCCAAAATATTTTCAGGACTCGGTTCTTTCTCACTCTCTTTTAATATGATTGCGGGATTCCGTGTTCTTTTCGGTCTGTACGTAGCATAGTTACCCGGGGAATACATAGATATAGTTCTGTTATATTTGTGTGGATCTCTCATTGTGGGAGTGAGGCTGCCGTCTTCACTTACGTCAGAATTTTCCAGCAACGATTTCGTTCTCGAATACCTCGATGCGTTGTAAGACGGTGATTGGTCGTAATCTAAGTAACTCCTACTTCCCGGATACTTTCTAAATTCGTTCCGATCAAGGGATCTGTAAGTGTCAATTTTGTCATTGACACCGTAATTATCGAACCTTAGATTATTTCTAGCTGTAACCGGTAGTTCAGTGAAAAGGGATCTGTAACGCTCCGTGGATGGTGAATGATCCGAAGATACTGAAAGTCCAGGAGATAGATCGTAAGCGGAAGGTGAAGTAGGAGATCCGTCGTACTTAGCCTCCGTAGAGGGTGCGTGTATGCGAGCGAGCGGATCGTACTCTGTAGCGCCGGGACCTACTAAATTACTCTTTCTTCTTTGCTTTTTCTCGTTAAATCTGGAATAAAAACTTTTCCTCCGTATTCTATCACCGATGTCGTCCGCTTCTGGAGTAATAGACTCATGGCTACGTAAATTATGAGTTGTAGTATGTTCGGATGGCGAGAGTGGATCTTTGTCCGTCATTTTAGTACTAGCACTAATGTCTGATTTGATTTCGGAATTGGAAACAGCCGATCTACTTCTAGAGCGACTGCGACTCAGTGTTTCGGCATTCTCGACGTTTGTGTTATGGTTCTCCTTTGTACTTTTTTCGATTATGTTCTTGTTTTCACTCTCACAGTCGACTGAGGAAACGTTCATGATTAGTGGCTCTATCACAGGATTCGTAGGAACTATTTTTTTTACTCTTGGCAATTTGGAGAAATCTAATTTTAAACTGTTTCGAATATTTTTGGTTTCCGTTTCTTTTTTAAGTACAGGGTCCTCGTTTTCGTTGATCAAGGCAGATACGCTATCGCTCGACGTTCTACCATATTTGTTTTTTCTTCCCAGCCCATTTAAAAGTAACGAAGTCGGCCTTCGTGGTTTATCTTTGTCAAAAGTTTCTGAAGCCGATTCGGCTACTAGTTCGTTTTTATCGCTACTTTCTAAATTTTCTTCGTCGTTTTTATTTTTTATTTTTTCAACAATAGGCTTAGATTTATCCTTAGGTTCAAACTTTTTAAACAAACCTAAAACTTTAGAAACTGTGGTTTTATTATTATTAGCATTTACACTATCTAAAGCGGCAACATCAGTTAATGTAACAGCTCTTTTAATGAGATTCGATTCAGTGGGTGGCTCAACATTCACAGGAACCGATTGCTCTCGCTGCAGTCTTTTCAATTTATTGTTATCTCTCTTGTCCTCAGTTTTCACATTATCTGCAAGTTTTTCAGGAGAACTTGATTTAGAAGAGGTAAATTTTTCAAGTTTATGACCAATCGATTGTAACACAGATTTCTTTTTCGGGATGCTCGTCGATTTTGTATTATCTTCATCACCCGATTTTTCTTTAACCTTTTTTGTTACTTTCTTCTTCTCGCTAATACTCTTGCTATTAGTTCCTTCCTGACCACTGTCTAAACTTGTTTTAGACTTGGAAGAAACTTTACGAATAATTTTTTTCTTTATTGTCCCCTTCTTCTCATTTGTTTCAGGTTCTGTAGATTTGATGGAGTTTTCTTCTGTTTTTAATGAACTTGATAGGTTATCTTTAAGCTTTACTTCTGCTGGTTTTGCAGTGTCCTCAATCGTATCACCGTTTGCAAACGCCGAACCGTTTTGTATATTTGTCACGGCGGCCACCCCTAAACTATCATGATTTTTACTGTCGACTATCTGATACTTTTTAATAACTAGTGTATTTTCTGTTTCTTTTTTATCATAATTTGTCACATCAATATTTAAATCTTTACTACATGTGCTCTTTCCTGAATCTAAATCTACCGTATTCTCAGGTTTAGATTTTTTTGGTAACGTAATACTAAAACTTACTTCTATATCAGTTTTTATGTCATTATTCGTAAAGTCCTCATCTTTCTTGAGGGTTTCATTCTTTTCTTCTTTTTTAATATTACGGCTAATGTAAACTTTTTCTGGCGAGGGACTACTAGTAGGGTAGCTCTTTGGTCTCATTAATTTAGATTCTTTAGGTTTTTCTTTGCCTTCAAACTCGTTACTATCTATATTTTCATTTAATTTACTATCAGTAGGTTCGTCTATAGATTCTAGGGTTTTCACGGGGTAGCTCTTCGGTCTTATCAATTTTGATTCTTTGGATAAATTCTCGTCATACCGAGGTTTTTGCTTCGCCTCATCTAATATCATAGATAATTTTGTTCGGGGTAGAAGAGTTCCAGTATCAGATATGGTCTCGTTAATATTGTCCAAAATGGGGAAAAACGGTGTCGTTGATCTACTTCGTTCTTTTCCAGTAATCACAGCGACAGGTGAGAAACTTTTACGGAAAGCGTTATCTTCAGTAGACGATTGCGAAGTATCCTTCGTTTCTACAAGTTCCCGACCAACGGTCGCGTCGATAGATTTGTTACGTTTTTCACGGATTTCTTTCAATATTTTTTGCGTCTCCATTTCTTTCTCCTTGCGATGTTTCGTGTAAAGATTCTCTTCTGAAGGTGTACCGAAAAAGTCCGAACGCAAAAACCTTGATACACGTTTTCGGGGCTGATCGACGGACGATTTTAGCGAGTGTCGGCGGAGCCCGACACTGCCCGCGCCGTACGCCGCGACGTAACTCGGTTCTGAGAGGATACTGCCCTCGGACGAAAGGGTTTCATCCAAAGAGAGATTTCGCTCCGGAGTTAAATATTTGCTCAGTAACGGTCTCTCGGTCGACCGTTTCGGTAGTTCCGGCATCGTCGGCGGACACTCCACGTCTACGGTGGCCAAGATAGGAGGTGTAGACTCCCGAGGAGTGGAGCGTCGCCGGAGACGCGGTAGTGTGGAGCACTGTGGTTCCGGCGGGTCCGGGGTGGGGTCGGGCGGCGCGGGGGGTGAAGCGGCGGGCTCCGCTGGCGCGTCGGAGTTTTTTCTGGCGTGTCGGGCGCGTCGGAGGGGGAGGCGGCAGAGCGAGAGCGCACGAAGCGCGGTTCGGGAACATGTGGCGAGTGGGAGGAGTGCAGCGAGAGCGTGCGGCGCAGGGAGCGCGCGGCGGCGGGCGGCAGGTGCGCTAGGAGCTGGCGCTGCAGACGCCGCGAGAGCGCCGGGGTGAGGCCGGAGAGCGCGCGAATCTCCTTCTCCGACAGCTGTATCGAGCTCAGATCGAGATCCGAAAGATCAAGCCCGGTATCTTCGTTCGGTTCAGTGTTTTGTTGAGCCCCCGTACGGTGTTTGTTGCTTTTCTTATTACTACCTGGAATTTAACCGAAAAACACACGTTTCGATCATGCAGAACGCTCGCTAGGATGGTATATTTACAATGCCGTATTTTGGGAATGAAATTTTATATCGGCTCGGCGGAGTCGGTACATTTGAAATTGGCGATTAGAAACGAAATTCAAATACAGCATGTATGTTTTAAACAAAAAATACAACAAAAGTAAATACAAACGTCGATATTATCGGTTAAAAGTTAATTGATAACTACGAGGACCAAATGCTTACTAGTCAAATTAGACCAAACGATAAGCTTTAGATATGCGTTGTGAGGCGGCTCTCGTCACGTGATCACTAAATACTGTACGGCGGGTGCTACCACATCCACTATCTACACACTTACACCGTGAGATCACGTTCTAAACAAATTAATTAACTCTCAGTCACTTCAACGATCTCAATTAATGTCCACTGAAAATTATCGAATTTTTTTTACAAAGATACAAAATAAATACTTTGATAGTTTTTTTAAAAAAAGTAGCGCCTTTTGGGCACACGAGATGCGATATGTGAAATGCGTACTCATTTACACCTCATGCATATTCAATACTACATAACTGAATTCAAAGTTCGGAGCAACGCAACATTTTCCTGCTAGTGTTAGCTTGTAGGAGAAAATCAACACCTGCACAAAGAATGCAATTTAAATACAGTATTAAAACTACAATGCAAAAATACGTTAACTGTATTAATAGAAAACATGTTAATCGAATATAGAAAAACACACGAAATAATATCTATATATAATAGACTATATTTATTGCGCTTTCAATAGTCTATCATATATGATGGTGTTATATGAATAGTTCAACGGTGGAAAACGTCGCTCATGTCCGGGACAATGTTTGTAATAATTTATTTATGGAAATTATATTAATATAATTTGATGGAATGGTTTGATAGTTAATTCATTTGTTTTAGTTGAAGCTAGCTTTATTGTGAGTGTGGCTTAGAGGCGTCTGTGCGCAGACACTAGCTACTTGCGGTGCAACTGTGACCAAAATATCCAACAACGTGAAACAATTCATTTTATCGACATTTATTCATTTATTATCGACATTTATTCATTTATTATCGACATTTATTATCGACATTTATTAATGATATATACTAATATTTAATAATGATACAATAGCGAAATGAAAATAATTGCCAGTATTTAACAATTAAATTATCACCTAATATTGATATTTAATTTGATTTTAGAATATTGTAGTATCTGAATATTTATTTAACAAATTCTATGTTTGGTAGAATATAAAATAATAATAAAATATATTGATATTTTTTGTAAACAGATGTTTGAATTAAAATAGAATATCTTATATAACTCCATAACCCATTAATAATTGTTATGTTAATTAGAATGACGTTTGAATTAACTATACAATAATTTTGTACGTCTCATTTAATATATTTAATTTATTCAAATGAATATTTGCAAAGTAACAAGAATATGTATGACTGTTTACATGCTGCATTCCGTAGCCAATGAAATTATACAAACGACAAGACATAAATGAAATTGTAAGCAAATAATGTTCATATACAATCACAGTGTACATGAAAATAATTTTAAACATTTTAATGTATAATGCGATACCTGAAAAGTAAATGATTTTAATACACTACTTTAGCTTTGATTGGTTTATTTTAAAACCTTAACACATACTTCGGTTTAACTTTACGCTTATTTCTTTATTTTTATCCCTAATTTTCATAAGAAAATAACATTAGGGTATTTTCTTGCAATTATGCGAAAGAACGTTTGTTTGTATGTTTTGTCTAACAATCACTTTCAATCGGCTGGACGAATTCCAATTAAATTTGGCATAGAAACAGATTATAATGAAAACTAGGATACAACATTTGAATTTGACTAATTATGAATATACAGGATGAATGGTTAAAGAGTCGCAATATTTACAAGGGTTACTGAGTAGTCGTTTCTGGTTCTAAATCAATTACAAAAATAGGTACTTAATATTTGTCCTAATTATCTAGAAAAATACAAAAAATATACACAATCCTCTACGCGTCTATGTGGACTGTGTAAAGGACTGTGTCAATGACCACCGTCAGGTGAAGTGAAAGTGAAAGACCAGCTAACACAGGATAAATTTTCGAAGCATGAATAAAACAAAAAGGTTTATTGTCCGTTTTATTATCGAAAGTTATTAACTCCGGATCGTCCATTATAGCTTTCGACACCGCTCATTGCACCTAGATTTCTTACGTTTATTTATATACTTTTAAGTCTTAGAACAAATTTTAACTTATATTCTCTTTGTTGTTTATTGGTATTTGTTTTGATATTATTATTTTATGTTATATGTGACCTTAGAATACTGTAAGCGACTAACCTAATACCTGGTATATGCCTATATATAAATTCACATAGTAGCTTATAATCATGGTATTTTGACTATATTTATTGATTCCATGTAAAAAAATATATATATATTGACGATAGTAATGTATATTCGTAGAGAATTGAATAAACAAGTGGTATCAATATAGTGAGGTGAAAGCCTCTGAAGCGTGTCGTGCGACATCGGCAACGTTTTCCCCGCGTGCGCGAGTACGTGCGCGTGCGCGTGTGAGTGCGCGCGGCAAGCATGTGCGGAACAAACGGCACTCACCTCTCGGCATCTGCTGACGCGATTTGTTGAACATCGAATCGAAGTCCGCGTGCAGGTCCCGGGATCCCCAACCTTCGCGTCTGCATATCACATTATATTAATAATTATTATAAACTTATTTGTCCGATGTTATTTATATAAAAGTTGTTGTTGTGTATTGCAAGTTTTCCAGTTTGATCGATCCACTATGAACATGGAATGAGCTACTCCAAACGGGTTGTAAAACAAGTTTCTCAATAAAAATCTGTCGCTCAGTAAGTAGAAGATAAGTAATTTAATAGCTTTATATTCCACTTCACTATCATGAATAAAAGTGGGTTTAAATACTTTTTTTTTTAAGAATTGTATCCACTTTCTATAGTAACAATGATGTAATAAATAGGTTGCATTTAATATTTAGGCGGCGGGCTCCGCTGGCGTGTCGGGCGCGTCGGAGGGGGAGGCGGCAGAGCGAGAGCGCACGAAGCGCGGTTCGGGAACATGTGGCGAGTGGGAGGAGTGCAGCGAGAGCGTGCGGCGCAGGGAGCGCGCGGCGGCGGGCGGCAGGTGCGCTAGGAGCTGGCGCTGCAGACGCCGCGAGAGCGCCGGGGTGAGGCCGGAGAGCGCGCGAATCTCCTTCTCCGACAGCTGTATCGAGCTCAGATCGAGATCCGAAAGATCAAGCCCGGTATCTTCGTTCGGTTCAGTGTTTTGTTGAGCCCCCGTACGGTGTTTGTTGCTTTTCTTATTACTACCTGGAATTTAACCGAAAAACACACGTTTCGATCATGCAGAACGCTCGCTAGGATGGTATATTTACAATGCCGTATTTTGGGAATGAAATTTTATATCGGCTCGGCGGAGTCGGTACATTTGAAATTGGCGATTAGAAACGAAATTCAAATACAGCATGTATGTTTTAAACAAAAAATACAACAAAAGTAAATACAAACGTCGATATTATCGGTTAAAAGTTAATTGATAACTACGAGGACCAAATGCTTACTAGTCAAATTAGACCAAACGATAAGCTTTAGATATGCAGTAAAACAAATCACAAAATGATGCATTAAAATGTTGCTTTTGGATGAATGCATTTACCAGAATGCGCACTAAACAAATTACTTTAGCGATATTTCACATAATTAAGGCATCTCTATTCTGGTAAACAGTCGCGCGGCGCACGGTGCTTAACACAAAAACACATAAATGAAGTAGAAATAAAATATATAGTGTGGTACCTATTGCTGTGTGGCGTTTGTGGCAGATTTGTGGTTGGCGCTGGTGCCGCTGTGAAGTGAAGATTTGGTCGGAGCATGCAGTGTAACGCGCAACCCAACTGCAACCACACCAACACAACCTCACTACCGCTTCTCTAGCGCTAGGCCCCCCGCGACCCTCACGACCCCCCGCCCTC
>MU159884.1:0-42066 GCA_015888305.1 Antheraea pernyi | reverse complement strand
CCCGCGACCCCCCGCCCCCCACGGCAACCCCTCGCGTCTACGTTCTGGCTGCAGGTAAGTTGTGAGGCGGCTCTCGTCACGTGATCACTAAATACTGTACGGCGGGTGCTACCACATCCACTATCTACACACTTACACCGTGAGATCACGTTCTAAACAAATTAATTAACTCTCAGTCACTTCAACGATCTCAATTAATGTCCACTGAAAATTATCGAATTTTTTTTACAAAGATACAAAATAAATACTTTGATAGTTTTTTTAAAAAAAGTAGCGCCTTTTGGGCACACGAGATGCGATATGTGAAATGCGTACTCATTTACACCTCATGCATATTCAATACTACATAACTGAATTCAAAGTTCGGAGCAACGCAACATTTTCCTGCTAGTGTTAGCTTGTAGGAGAAAATCAACACCTGCACAAAGAATGCAATTTAAATACAGTATTAAAACTACAATGCAAAAATACGTTAACTGTATTAATAGAAAACATGTTAATCGAATATAGAAAAACACACGAAATAATATCTATATATAATAGACTATATTTATTGCGCTTTCAATAGTCTATCATATATGATGGTGTTATATGAATAGTTCAACGGTGGAAAACGTCGCTCATGTCCGGGACAATGTTTGTAATAATTTATTTATGGAAATTATATTAATATAATTTGATGGAATGGTTTGATAGTTAATTCATTTGTTTTAGTTGAAGCTAGCTTTATTGTGAGTGTGGCTTAGAGGCGTCTGTGCGCAGACACTAGCTACTTGCGGTGCAACTGTGACCAAAATATCCAACAACGTGAAACAATTCATTTTATCGACATTTATTCATTTATTATCGACATTTATTCATTTATTATCGACATTTATTATCGACATTTATTAATGATATATACTAATATTTAATAATGATACAATAGCGAAATGAAAATAATTGCCAGTATTTAACAATTAAATTATCACCTAATATTGATATTTAATTTGATTTTAGAATATTGTAGTATCTGAATATTTATTTAACAAATTCTATGTTTGGTAGAATATAAAATAATAATAAAATATATTGATATTTTTTGTAAACAGATGTTTGAATTAAAATAGAATATCTTATATAACTCCATAACCCATTAATAATTGTTATGTTAATTAGAATGACGTTTGAATTAACTATACAATAATTTTGTACGTCTCATTTAATATATTTAATTTATTCAAATGAATATTTGCAAAGTAACAAGAATATGTATGACTGTTTACATGCTGCATTCCGTAGCCAATGAAATTATACAAACGACAAGACATAAATGAAATTGTAAGCAAATAATGTTCATATACAATCACAGTGTACATGAAAATAATTTTAAACATTTTAATGTATAATGCGATACCTGAAAAGTAAATGATTTTAATACACTACTTTAGCTTTGATTGGTTTATTTTAAAACCTTAACACATACTTCGGTTTAACTTTACGCTTATTTCTTTATTTTTATCCCTAATTTTCATAAGAAAATAACATTAGGGTATTTTCTTGCAATTATGCGAAAGAACGTTTGTTTGTATGTTTTGTCTAACAATCACTTTCAATCGGCTGGACGAATTCCAATTAAATTTGGCATAGAAACAGATTATAATGAAAACTAGGATACAACATTTGAATTTGACTAATTATGAATATACAGGATGAATGGTTAAAGAGTCGCAATATTTACAAGGGTTACTGAGTAGTCGTTTCTGGTTCTAAATCAATTACAAAAATAGGTACTTAATATTTGTCCTAATTATCTAGAAAAATACAAAAAATATACACAATCCTCTACGCGTCTATGTGGACTGTGTAAAGGACTGTGTCAATGACCACCGTCAGGTGAAGTGAAAGTGAAAGACCAGCTAACACAGGATAAATTTTCGAAGCATGAATAAAACAAAAAGGTTTATTGTCCGTTTTATTATCGAAAGTTATTAACTCCGGATCGTCCATTATAGCTTTCGACACCGCTCATTGCACCTAGATTTCTTACGTTTATTTATATACTTTTAAGTCTTAGAACAAATTTTAACTTATATTCTCTTTGTTGTTTATTGGTATTTGTTTTGATATTATTATTTTATGTTATATGTGACCTTAGAATACTGTAAGCGACGTATTAGGTTAGTCGCTTACAGTATTCTAAGGTCACATATAACATAAAATAATAATATCAAAACAAATACCAATAAACAACAAAGAGAATATAAGTGTAAGCGACTAACCTAATACCTGGTATATGCCTATATATAAATTCACATAGTAGCTTATAATCATGGTATTTTGACTATATTTATTGATTCCATGTAAAAAAATATATATATATTGACGATAGTAATGTATATTCGTAGAGAATTGAATAAACAAGTGGTATCAATATAGTGAGGTGAAAGCCTCTGAAGCGTGTCGTGCGACATCGGCAACGTTTTCCCCGCGTGCGCGAGTACGTGCGCGTGCGCGTGTGAGTGCGCGCGGCAAGCATGTGCGGAACAAACGGCACTCACCTCTCGGCATCTGCTGACGCGATTTGTTGAACATCGAATCGAAGTCCGCGTGCAGGTCCCGGGATCCCCAACCTTCGCGTCTGCATATCACATTATATTAATAATTATTATAAACTTATTTGTCCGATGTTATTTATATAAAAGTTGTTGTTGTGTATTGCAAGTTTTCCAGTTTGATCGATCCACTATGAACATGGAATGAGCTACTCCAAACGGGTTGTAAAACAAGTTTCTCAATAAAAATCTGTCGCTCAGTAAGTAGAAGATAAGTAATTTAATAGCTTTATATTCCACTTCACTATCATGAATAAAAGTGGGTTTAAATACTTTTTTTTTTAAGAATTGTATCCACTTTCTATAGTAACAATGATGTAATAAATAGGTTGCATTTAATATTTATGTACGCGATAACCTTGACCTTTACACACGATATTAGACAACCAATAAAATAATGCCTCAAAATTACTACGTTATTACAAAAATAACAATTATATAAATCCCATTTGATATTGTTTTGGCATATCGGTATCGAAAAATTCGATATTTATTATTATATTCATTCTGACGGTCGTACAATGTTGTCTTTATCTGTGTCGCCTCTTAATTTTCGTAGGGTGGCGACTGCTCATATCTCTTTTGTAACGAAATGTAATCGATATTATATTCATATTGAAAATACTCTTGACATTTTTAATATTTTATAATTACAAGTTTTATATACAAATTATATAGAACTGAATGTAAAAACAAACTTGAAATGAATCATCGATAAAACTGTATTTATTAGAAACTCTCTCCTTAAATGTAAATAAACAAATACGTAAGCAAGCGATGGAATGTGACCAGAGTAAACCAAAGAGAGGAAGCCTTGTGGACACCTCTGAATATGTGTGATTAGGAATGTTTATCAGAACCCGACTTTGCTGACACCGTTTTGGTATATATACCCTATGACCGCTAGTAATTTTAAGTGATAACCTTAAAAACACTGGCATTGAGGCCCAAAAATCCTAAAAAGGGAAAAAAATCTGAATAAATAGCTTGATAATTTCTAAATAAATTTTAAACTTACGTTTCAGATACGCTTCGCTTATTTTCCACATATCTATGAGCGCTGCGTGAAAGTAATATTTTTGATAATGTTAATATTTTTGTAATGATGTGCGAGTGTTTAAGTGTTTTGTATGAGAACATGGAAATGTTAAAATGATAAAAGTTGGTATACTCACAACAGATGTCGCCTCGGTAGGTGAGGGCTGCATGCACAAAATTAATATATATTAGTCGGATGAAAAAAAAAAACAGATGTTTTTATTACAGTGTATGTTATGGATATTCCCCGGCAAATAAATTTAAAACTGCACCAATACAGCCACACGATTGAAATGAAAATTTCAAATTAAAATACCTAAATTTGATAGAAAGCTTTTAGATAGATAGCTGATTTAGGTAAATTAAAAGCAGACACACATTATTTTGATAGCTATGATATTCATCGCTTGTATTAATTACTCCTATTGTATGAAAAATTTACGGGTTTTTTTTAAAGCCAATTCATAAATTCTTAATTAAGCATGTGACATTTTAAATAAAAAAAAGCATCAAGAAAAGATGATAATCAGCATCTAAATAACGAATCGTCACTTTATAAATCAGTTACTAGCCATAAACCTGTATAAAATATCACTAAATATAGAATCATGTTTAATACATTGCCGCGACCCCCCGCCCCCCACGGCAACCCCTCGCGTCTACGTTCTGGCTGCAGGTAAGTTGTGAGGCGGCTCTCGTCACGTGATCACTAAATACTGTACGGCGGGTGCTACCACATCCACTATCTACACACTTACACCGTGAGATCACGTTCTAAACAAATTAATTAACTCTCAGTCACTTCAACGATCTCAATTAATGTCCACTGAAAATTATCGAATTTTTTTTACAAAGATACAAAATAAATACTTTGATAGTTTTTTTAAAAAAAGTAGCGCCTTTTGGGCACACGAGATGCGATATGTGAAATGCGTACTCATTTACACCTCATGCATATTCAATACTACATAACTGAATTCAAAGTTCGGAGCAACGCAACATTTTCCTGCTAGTGTTAGCTTGTAGGAGAAAATCAACACCTGCACAAAGAATGCAATTTAAATACAGTATTAAAACTACAATGCAAAAATACGTTAACTGTATTAATAGAAAACATGTTAATCGAATATAGAAAAACACACGAAATAATATCTATATATAATAGACTATATTTATTGCGCTTTCAATAGTCTATCATATATGATGGTGTTATATGAATAGTTCAACGGTGGAAAACGTCGCTCATGTCCGGGACAATGTTTGTAATAATTTATTTATGGAAATTATATTAATATAATTTGATGGAATGGTTTGATAGTTAATTCATTTGTTTTAGTTGAAGCTAGCTTTATTGTGAGTGTGGCTTAGAGGCGTCTGTGCGCAGACACTAGCTACTTGCGGTGCAACTGTGACCAAAATATCCAACAACGTGAAACAATTCATTTTATCGACATTTATTCATTTATTATCGACATTTATTCATTTATTATCGACATTTATTATCGACATTTATTAATGATATATACTAATATTTAATAATGATACAATAGCGAAATGAAAATAATTGCCAGTATTTAACAATTAAATTATCACCTAATATTGATATTTAATTTGATTTTAGAATATTGTAGTATCTGAATATTTATTTAACAAATTCTATGTTTGGTAGAATATAAAATAATAATAAAATATATTGATATTTTTTGTAAACAGATGTTTGAATTAAAATAGAATATCTTATATAACTCCATAACCCATTAATAATTGTTATGTTAATTAGAATGACGTTTGAATTAACTATACAATAATTTTGTACGTCTCATTTAATATATTTAATTTATTCAAATGAATATTTGCAAAGTAACAAGAATATGTATGACTGTTTACATGCTGCATTCCGTAGCCAATGAAATTATACAAACGACAAGACATAAATGAAATTGTAAGCAAATAATGTTCATATACAATCACAGTGTACATGAAAATAATTTTAAACATTTTAATGTATAATGCGATACCTGAAAAGTAAATGATTTTAATACACTACTTTAGCTTTGATTGGTTTATTTTAAAACCTTAACACATACTTCGGTTTAACTTTACGCTTATTTCTTTATTTTTATCCCTAATTTTCATAAGAAAATAACATTAGGGTATTTTCTTGCAATTATGCGAAAGAACGTTTGTTTGTATGTTTTGTCTAACAATCACTTTCAATCGGCTGGACGAATTCCAATTAAATTTGGCATAGAAACAGATTATAATGAAAACTAGGATACAACATTTGAATTTGACTAATTATGAATATACAGGATGAATGGTTAAAGAGTCGCAATATTTACAAGGGTTACTGAGTAGTCGTTTCTGGTTCTAAATCAATTACAAAAATAGGTACTTAATATTTGTCCTAATTATCTAGAAAAATACAAAAAATATACACAATCCTCTACGCGTCTATGTGGACTGTGTAAAGGACTGTGTCAATGACCACCGTCAGGTGAAGTGAAAGTGAAAGACCAGCTAACACAGGATAAATTTTCGAAGCATGAATAAAACAAAAAGGTTTATTGTCCGTTTTATTATCGAAAGTTATTAACTCCGGATCGTCCATTATAGCTTTCGACACCGCTCATTGCACCTAGATTTCTTACGTTTATTTATATACTTTTAAGTCTTAGAACAAATTTTAACTTATATTCTCTTTGTTGTTTATTGGTATTTGTTTTGATATTATTATTTTATGTTATATGTGACCTTAGAATACTGTAAGCGACTAACCTAATACCTGGTATATGCCTATATATAAATTCACATAGTAGCTTATAATCATGGTATTTTGACTATATTTATTGATTCCATGTAAAAAAATATATATATATTGACGATAGTAATGTATATTCGTAGAGAATTGAATAAACAAGTGGTATCAATATAGTGAGGTGAAAGCCTCTGAAGCGTGTCGTGCGACATCGGCAACGTTTTCCCCGCGTGCGCGAGTACGTGCGCGTGCGCGTGTGAGTGCGCGCGGCAAGCATGTGCGGAACAAACGGCACTCACCTCTCGGCATCTGCTGACGCGATTTGTTGAACATCGAATCGAAGTCCGCGTGCAGGTCCCGGGATCCCCAACCTTCGCGTCTGCATATCACATTATATTAATAATTATTATAAACTTATTTGTCCGATGTTATTTATATAAAAGTTGTTGTTGTGTATTGCAAGTTTTCCAGTTTGATCGATCCACTATGAACATGGAATGAGCTACTCCAAACGGGTTGTAAAACAAGTTTCTCAATAAAAATCTGTCGCTCAGTAAGTAGAAGATAAGTAATTTAATAGCTTTATATTCCACTTCACTATCATGAATAAAAGTGGGTTTAAATACTTTTTTTTTTAAGAATTGTATCCACTTTCTATAGTAACAATGATGTAATAAATAGGTTGCATTTAATATTTATGTACGCGATAACCTTGACCTTTACACACGATATTAGACAACCAATAAAATAATGCCTCAAAATTACTACGTTATTACAAAAATAACAATTATATAAATCCCATTTGATATTGTTTTGGCATATCGGTATCGAAAAATTCGATATTTATTATTATATTCATTCTGACGGTCGTACAATGTTGTCTTTATCTGTGTCGCCTCTTAATTTTCGTAGGGTGGCGACTGCTCATATCTCTTTTGTAACGAAATGTAATCGATATTATATTCATATTGAAAATACTCTTGACATTTTTAATATTTTATAATTACAAGTTTTATATACAAATTATATAGAACTGAATGTAAAAACAAACTTGAAATGAATCATCGATAAAACTGTATTTATTAGAAACTCTCTCCTTAAATGTAAATAAACAAATACGTAAGCAAGCGATGGAATGTGACCAGAGTAAACCAAAGAGAGGAAGCCTTGTGGACACCTCTGAATATGTGTGATTAGGAATGTTTATCAGAACCCGACTTTGCTGACACCGTTTTGGTATATATACCCTATGACCGCTAGTAATTTTAAGTGATAACCTTAAAAACACTGGCATTGAGGCCCAAAAATCCTAAAAAGGGAAAAAAATCTGAATAAATAGCTTGATAATTTCTAAATAAATTTTAAACTTACGTTTCAGATACGCTTCGCTTATTTTCCACATATCTATGAGCGCTGCGTGAAAGTAATATTTTTGATAATGTTAATATTTTTGTAATGATGTGCGAGTGTTTAAGTGTTTTGTATGAGAACATGGAAATGTTAAAATGATAAAAGTTGGTATACTCACAACAGATGTCGCCTCGGTAGGTGAGGGCTGCATGCACAAAATTAATATATATTAGTCGGATGAAAAAAAAAAACAGATGTTTTTATTACAGTGTATGTTATGGATATTCCCCGGCAAATAAATTTCAAACTGCACCAATACAGCCACACGATTGAAATGAAAATTTCAAATTAAAATACCTAAATTTGATAGAAAGCTTTTAGATAGATAGCTGATTTAGGTAAATTAAAAGCAGACACACATTATTTTGATAGCTATGATATTCATCGCTTGTATTAATTACTCCTATTGTATGAAAAATTTACGGGTTTTTTTTAAAGCCAATTCATAAATTCTTAATTAAGCATGTGACATTTTAAATAAAAAAAAGCATCAAGAAAAGATGATAATCAGCATCTAAATAACGAATCGTCACTTTATAAATCAGTTACTAGCCATAAACCTGTATAAAATATCACTAAATATAGAATCATGTTTAATACATTGATATACAAAAACCAAGATGCACACTTAACGTCTCACGGCCGGCACATAAAAATGAGTGCATAATTTTGGATTAACTTGTAAAAACAACTTTAATTCATTCAGGTAAAGTTGAATTTCCAAAATCATAAGTTTATCGTATAACTATAACCACCTATGTATATTGGGGGTTTTTGTGGGACGGTTTTGAGCGGTACTTTTATTCGTGACTGTGTGTCTTGGTTTTTTATATGTTAATGATTTAACAACAACCGTTGTTAGAAGATTTATACAAGTTTTTATAAATATTTCATATCTCTATCTAACCACGCGACTACGACAAATAGACCTTTGGTTTCTTTAGATAGGTACCTAAAAATGACTAGAATAAGGAATTAGTAGGAAGCAATATATTAATGGACTTTGAATATCAAACGGATTTCATCTTTGTTTTATTTAAAAGTTTCCACAGTAAACTAATATAAAACAATAAACACGTTTACATAATTTATTAACAAAGAAATATTAATAATTTAACAGAATGTAATTTGGCGTATAATTTTCTTCTGTTCCCCATTTTATAACAAAAAACCGCCAAAGGGTAAATTATGTTTTTCAACATGTTTTTTTAACCCTAGAAAAGAGAATACCAAAGCAAAAAGAAAAATAATTCCAATTATATAGAAGGACGTATATCACAAAAACGCTACTAAATTAATAAAGTTGTGTTTGTCACACGTTATTTTAACATACAAATGGGTAGTTTAAATAATGGGTGTTTAATAAAGCCACGACGCAAAGACCGTGAGAACGTATTACCTGTTAAAGAACGGCGACTGGTGCAAGTTGTTGAAGAGCGAGTGCGGATGCTGCGGGAAGCCGGGCCCCTCCTCTCCATTAAGACGCTGGGTTAATGCACGCACCTGGAATTTACATCAAACTCCATGAATTTCTTTTCTATATCACCCTATTAAAATACATTTCCACGAATTACAAATTGTCTGTACATATATATGGGCTCTGTAAACTTTATATGAGTCCGATACATTTCAAAATGAATTAATCTTTCATATAATATGCTTCATCTTTTTAAGATTTCCTTTTCCAGTTTTTATCGCCGAGAACGAAGTTCAAATTTTGCCGTCCATAACGTTTTTAGTTTTTGAAGTGAAACTTCTTTAGGCTCATGAGGGTACAATTTTTACAGATGTAACGTCACGCAGGTATGCAACGGAAGTGACGTCATTTGCAGTAAACGCAGATTTTTCAAATTTTTTTTTTCTATTTTTCTAAAGTTTTAGATTTGTATAAATATAAAACAAGACTTATAAATTAGTTGCGCAAAGAAGTTTCACTTCTGACATGAGTACTTTGTAAGCACGCACTTTTTTTTTTGTAATGATCATTTTCATACTTTACATGTACAAAATTTGAAGATCTTGAAAAATAATATAAAATATTAGGGACGCCTAAATTTGGAATTAGTTCATTTTGAAATATAACGACTCTTGTCCAATAAATATTGAAAACGTCAAAAGCGACTTTTAAATTTTACCGAATGTTTGTGTGTGTGTGTGTGTATATGAATTTATTTTTAATACTACTATCAGCCCCGGCGGACGTTGTCCCGCCGTGATAATAAAAAAAAACTTTGACAAATCATATGCCCAAAACTTCCTCGTGAATCACTTTATCTACTGGTGAAAGCCGTATGAAAATCCGTTCAGTAGTTTTTGAGTTTATCCCGTGGAAGAGGACTTTGTTTTATATGTAGTAATTAAATATCACTAATTTCATCATTAATATACCCTGTGCAGAAGTGTGGAGAAGAGATTCTCTGCGGTGAGTAGATGGAATCCTTCGTCTTCCTCGTCATCTTCCCCGGAGCTGACGGACTCAGCGCGGGCGGCGCGGCTGGACCGCAGCCGGTGCATGTGGGACTCGTCTTCCTCCTCAGATTCTCCACCACTCACGAGGCTGCTGCTTTCACCACAAATTACAATACTATTACACCATCTTTCAATACATGCTGGGATTATTGTTTTTTTTTTATCCTTCAGATTCTTAGTTTTTAGTACCGCACTTTTTTCTGCTTCCGTTATTTTTTTTTTTTTATTTTGTCAACCAATTTTCTAATAGATTATTACTGTCATTGTCTAGTAGGTAATACAACAAGTGTCTTGCGTTCATTTCAATGAACTAGTAAAATGGTGGCCGTCATGTTATAACTTTCCAGGGAGTTTTCGTGGCAAGTCATAATATATGCTCCATGGTAAGTAACCAAACTATACTAATTTTTTTTTATTATTCTAGCACGACAAAATGACTGCACTGTGCGTGATGGTAAGCACAGTACAATCCAAAAACAATGGCGACCACCGAGTGACACACTATCCATCGCCGGTCGCCGCTGTCATGCCGGCCTGTGAAACACCACCAATATTGCAAAATATAGAGTCAGGTAACACAAGATTATGAATAGAATATAGAATCCACTACATGACATTTCAAGATTCCCGTCAAAAACTCGCTCAAGCAATTTACTATAAGTAGAGTAAAACGTACTGTGGAATCGACTCTCAGTGGCGGTGTTTCCAAACCATTACGAGTTACAAACCTTTAAGAAACGAGCGTAAACTTCTTTAAAAAGCCGGCAGCACACATGCGACTCCCCTGGTCTTGCTAGTGTCTATAGACGGCGGTGATCACTTACCATCAGATGACCTTCATGTTCGTTTGCTCCTTATCTTTATTGTCTTTTTTCCGCTAACCGACTACGCTATTGACCTAGCAAGGCCTTAACAGCTTCACCGGATTACTTATAATCGTTGATGTACATAAAAACCCAAGATGTACACTCAACGTCTCAAAACACTCGGCATAAAATATGAACTCGTTTTAAATAGTCTCGCGTCGCTTGAGTCCTTGTAAAAACAACTTTAAATCATTCAGGTAAGGTTGAATTTGCAAAATCATAAGTTTATCGCATACCACGATGTATATTGGGGGAGTTTTTGCGGACAATTTTGAGCGCTATTTTTATTCGAGACTGTGCGCCTTGGTTTTTTTCATATGTCATTGCTTATGGTATTAAAAAAAAATGAGAACCTCAGCCGGCGCGGGTGTCCTGGGTGTGGGGGGTGGGCGGAGGAGGCGCGCGGGTGTCGCGGCGGGTCGGGCTCGAGGCTGCGCTGTCGGGGGGTCACGTACCCCTTGCCCTCCACCGCTATCGGGATTATGAACTCGCGCGCAGACTTCTTTATGGGTTCGCCAGGACTCGAACACGTCTCGCTCGCCGTCGACTCGGAAGACGCCAGCCGCCTGTTTACAAAATGTACTCATAGCTACTGCCTACTCTTTCACCAAAGTAAAAATTTCATATAAAAACATACATATGAGTCCGTTACGTTTCAAAATAAGCTAAATCCAATTGTAGCCGTTCCTAATAATTTACGTTACTTTTCGAAATCTTCAAATTATGTATGTGTCAAATATGAAGATCATAGAAAAAAAAAACTTATGAATGGCAAAATTTGAACTTCGTTCTCGGTGTATAAAAACTGGAAATCTTAAATGAAATGAAACCTGTTATATGAATGATTCAAATTAGATTTACCTTATTTTGGAATGTAACGACTCACAAAATGTAATCGTTAATTTTGTACAATCTAACATTTGTAGGCGTGTTTCTATTCGTATCTATTCGATTCATATTACAATGGTTTTTAAAACTACTTTAAATTATATGACAAAACTATCAGAATCGGATTTTTAATTAAATCACTGCTTATATTATTATTTAATTATTCAACTTTAAAAAAAAAACCGCAACTCTCAAATCAACCGTAATAGCCCGTACTCATAAATACTCAATTGAATAGCCTCGTATACCAGTACGTATCGTACACAACATCCCTCGCAACGAAGCTCAGTAGTGCAAGCATTATACAATCTATGCAGCAGAAATAACTAAGCAATAGATTCTTTAAAAAACTTATGTAATAACTACCCACATTATACTTAAATATGATATATAAAGATAATAATATAAATACATATGTATACTAGCTATATCCACAGCTCCGCACTCGTTTTTGTACCGATAAAGAATACGATTTGGAAACGTAAACGTTATATTTTGTTATATAACTATTTTCACAATTAATATGCATCTTTTATAACACTGTTTAGATAATATTGCTTATCCATGTAAATATTTTACCAACGAATGTGCTTAGATCAGTAAATTCGGACATTTATATACTTATACGAGGCAAGACTACTTTGCATATCTTCGGATGTCGTCCATACCTATCGCGCTTTAAGCATCATACCGTCTCCTTTATTTGGTTGACTTTTTTATAGCACTAGGGCAGAGAATTCATCCGACGGATCCTGTTTCGCTCGTTAGATGAACCGGGTTTTATGAACTTTGTGGTTTTTTTTATTATTCTATTTTAATGTGACATTTTTAATTATTATTTAATATTCGAACATTCATTATGCATACTTGAATATGATATCATCAATCGGTTTGTGAATAATTATATATTTCTATAGAGAAATTTATAAAGTATTTAATATTGTCCTATACTGACTTTTTTTAAATATCATCATCATATATATTAATACCTGAAGCTAAAACTTTGTACCCCTTTTCAAGAGAATTGTACGAACGGATGAACGTGAAATTTGGCATAGTTAAAGTTTATATGGAGGAGAAGTACAGAAAGCTATTTTTTTATGTAAAATGCAATAAGTATAATTACATTAATTAAAATATACATTACTCACACTACCACTCGAATTTTACACAACATATACACACATATAAATGGAAAAGACATTTGGACATGCGTCAAAATGTCCGTCACTCTTACGTTCCAATATTTTACCTTTTCAATATTTTAAACATGACTGATGTTGCATGCCTTACATGCCCTTTGAAATCAACTGGTCAAATTATAGGTTAATTTTATAATAATATAATATGTTGATTCATAATTTAAATAATTATCTTTAGTAAATTAATGGAACCACTGAAATAATGATTATTCTATTTGGTCTTATTGAAAATTTTAGGTGACCGGACTGCTTTCACTTTATGTCACTTTACTTCATATTGTCATAAGAGTAAAGTAATATTACCGAAGTCAAAATCAATATTTAGTATATTTATGTTTAGTATTTTTTTGTGGTCAACTCACTTATGTGTAACTAAAAAGAGAGCTGTAAACACTATATAGGTTTTAGGCTATGACTGAATGAGATATAATACGTTTCTATGTAGTTCCCCTATCCTTTAAATATATGCAAAGAAATTGAGATAGAGAAACGTTGAAATCTATAGCACATTGTTTTCTGCTGGATCGTAGGGACCATCGCACACTTTTAAAAATTATTCTGTATTGTGTATTATTAATATATATTAAAATGTTACAAACTTATACCGAAAATTTATGTTTTACTACCTCCATAGTATTATTCATCTTATTATCATCATTATATGATGTTTATTTTTTTAAGATTTCCAGATTTTATATACCGAGAACGAAGTTCAGATTTTGCCGTTCATAAGGTTTTTAGTTTTTTTTATGATCTTCTGTATCATGATCATATCATATCATCATATTTTTTATGATCTAAATAATGTAAAATACTAGGAACGGCTAAAATTTTATTTAGGTCATTTTGAAATGTGAGACCCACCTCTCTTGCCCTTCCTCCTCTCCCCTTCCGCTTCCCTTCTTCCCCCTCCAACACAGGCTGGCAACGCACTTGCGACTCCCCTGGTATTGCAAGTGTTTATGGACGGTGTTGGTCACTTAACATCAGGTGACCCACCTGTCCGTTTGCCTCCTATGGCATAAAAAAAAACTTCTGTTATTAAAAGAACTTATAAAGACAACAGCTGTTATTTTTACATCATAGAACCCTAAGGATATTATTTTAAAAATAAAATACAATGTTATAATGTGAAGAACCATCCTAAAATTTAAATTAGTACATGTTGCTTAGTCTTTTTTGATGAGTGTATTTTGATATTACATACAGACACTTCATTTTTATTATATGTATAGATTATGCTAAATATTGCAGTTTCTACAGCTGTTACCTGAGCGGTGTCTGTACAGGGGCGGGTCTGGGTGCGGGTGCGGGCGTGGGCGCAGGTACGGGCGCGGGCACGGACTTGTGCGCAGCGAGTGCGGGCGCGTGTACAGTCGGCGGCGGTGACACTGCCTCTTCAGGCGCTACGTGAATCGGTATAATCCTTTCTACCGAAACACCTCTGTAATTATAATAAACGAGACATGTTTTTTAACAACTATTATTATGTTCAACAAATTTATTTTATTTTTTATTTATTTATTCGAAGGAATATCACCAGCTTTTCTTTCATACATAATTCAAAATATAATAGTCAACTTAAAGCTAATTATAGATATTCACTAGTAGATAATGATATGATTACAAAAAAGAGATGTTAAAGTGCTGATTAAAAATAAAGAACAGTGGAAAGTTACATATCACGCAACCTGCTCAAAGAATGTTTTGATGAGCGCCTGTTCTGCTGCATTATTTGGAGTATTAAAAAGATCTAGATTAAATTCTTTACTAAGTTTATTGTAATTATAACTACTTCGCAAAAAATAACTATTCTTTCTATAATTGGTATTTGAATGAGGCACATATATCAACGAGCTATGTCGAAGAACAGTAGACGAAGAAGCCCTTAAATAAATTTTTGAGAGGAGATCTGGACAATCGACCTTATTTTGGGCAATTTTTAAAAAGAAAGAAATGTCTGCAATCATTCGTCGTTTATCCAGGGGTAGTAAATGGTGCAATTTACAATGCTGCTCATAGGATTTGGAATCATATCTTTCTAAACATTTATAGAAAACAATACATAGAACATGTTTCAACCAAGCAGAATTGACTCCTCCTACGTGTATTATTGATGTATAGTTCAAGGTATACAATATAATCAAAGGAATATTCGTTTGAAGATTTTTTGTTGATCATAAAGTCAAATAAAGACATATAATTTACTTAAAATGGTAAACAGGTAATTACATATCATTGGAACATCACTAGATAGTAAATTATACAATAAATTTGAAATTGTTATTTGGCCATATTATAAATTTTCATAAGTACATTTATGATAAGTAATGTGGGATGTGTCGAAATGTCAGTCCGCCATTCGGATCCAAACTACGTATGTGAATTCAATACAGTATGAAATGCTGAGCATAATGGTGTGCCGATTTTTTTTTATTATATAGAACGTAATACTACGGATTACATTATACTATATAAGCACACTCACCATATAATAGTTTTCTTAAATTATCGGCATGTATTTATAGGGTATGTTACAGTTGATTCTTCGAAAAATGGTATCAGAACTTTTTTGTAGAGCGGTCAATTCTCTACAAAAAATATTCGATTGAAATTGCAGAGCAATTTATGGTTCGTTAGTTACAAAGATTAGAAGAAAATTTTGTTTTCCTGTGTTATTCTTATGGGAATTCGAAAAGTGCGATAACGACAACCTTAATATTAATGGCTCCTATTTTCAGATGCTTATTTTGGCACTTAAATGAAACTTTTGAGCGTGGTTCGGAAAAAAAAAATTATAACACCCTAATATTAATTTTACCAATTAAGCAGTTTTTAGGTTAACATCTTTTCAAAATTCATATACTTTGTGGAATTCAAAGGCAAAATCTATAACAGATGAAAGATCGCAATACTAGATAGCAGAATATAATGTACAACATGTAAACAAAAAGTTATTCACTGTACGTTTTAATACATCATAGCTGCAACGTATTTATTACGACATTTATTGTTATAATATGCGAGTTTCTTCTTGGCAATCACCCAAACACTTGTTTGAACAGAAATAAAATGGAAACTTGTTTTTTTGCCATAATGCAATGTACAGATATCATAGAATATATAGACACATTCAAAGAGAGAATCATTCTTATTTTTTTGTACAAGAATATGGCGCAATTGAATTCTATTCATAGTGGATAGACTAACGTCAATAAATGCTATAAATTATAAGCACATACTATTATCTACATAATATTGTGTTGTCCAAAAGTCAATACTGATCAGTGTTTGTTATTTTAGGGCAACATCATGTTAACCAAAACTGTCCGACGGGAGTTCTAACACTACAATGAGCCCAATGTTTCAGAAAGGAAACATGTTGAAACCATAGGATGGTAACACGCTATATTCTAAAAAATTTTGTTTTCCTGTGTTATTCTTATGGGAATTCGAAAAGTGCGATAACGACAACCTTAATATTAATGGCTCCTATTTTCAGATGCTTATTTTGGCACTTAAATGAAACTTTTGAGCGTGGTTCGGAAAAAAAAAATTATAACACCCTAATATTAATTTTACCAATTAAGCAGTTTTTAGGTTAACATCTTTTCAAAATTCATATACTTTGTGGAATTCAAAGGCAAAATCTATAACAGATGAAAGATCGCAATACTAGATAGCAGAATATAATGTACAACATGTAAACAAAAAGTTATTCACTGTACGTTTTAATACATCATAGCTGCAACGTATTTATTACGACATTTATTGTTATAATATGCGAGTTTCTTCTTGGCAATCACCCAAACACTTGTTTGAACAGAAATAAAATGGAAACTTGTTTTTTTGCCATAATGCAATGTACAGATATCATAGAATATATAGACACATTCAAAGAGAGAATCATTCTTATTTTTTTGTACAAGAATATGGCGCAATTGAATTCTATTCATAGTGGATAGACTAACGTCAATAAATGCTATAAATTATAAGCACATACTATTATCTACATAATATTGTGTTGTCCAAAAGTCAATACTGATCAGTGTTTGTTATTTTAGGGCAACATCATGTTAACCAAAACTGTCCGACGGGAGTTCTAACACTACAATGAGCCCAATGTTTCAGAAAGGAAACATGTTGAAACCATAGGATGGTAACACGCTATATTCTAATGCCCGCCTACCGCCCTCTAATTAATTTAGTACTTGCATTCCAAATACAGTTTCTCCAAGTTGAACGTGATACCCATGATCGGTCACATTATTATTTAATATCAATTAAATTCATGTTCAAGACCACATTTACAAAATCTTCTTAGGCTTACTCCGCTTGCATAGAATTGGTATATCCGTCTTCGTCCTTCACTTTGTCAACTGATATTATGCAAACCGTGTTACAAGTGACCTGTTATTGTCATCCCTTCTTAAGATTCGATAGTCATTTTTGTATACTTTGTAAATTTTTACTATTTGACCAATCTCATCTAATGTTAAATTACTATGAGTTCTAAGATGGTAAACACGATACACCTAGATGGGGGGTTCGCTCTCAAGTGCAACTGCCGGAACATATCTATACATTTTCACCTTGGTAGCTAACCAGGTGTACTTAGAAAAACCCCTACCGTCTGGCAAAAATACGACACATATAATAGCTTCCTGATCTTTTGAGCCTTCGACTATTCACGTTGTCAGAGCTCCAGAAA
This sequence comes from Antheraea pernyi, assembly GCA_015888305.1. Lineage (NCBI taxonomy): Eukaryota > Metazoa > Arthropoda > Insecta > Lepidoptera > Saturniidae > Antheraea > Antheraea pernyi. The sequence goes on along the minus strand of MU159884.1, from coordinate 24,130 downwards.
ATAACCTTTCATCCAAAAAAGAAGAGTTCTGTTCCCAAAGCATAGCTCAAATTTACATTAATGCGATGAAGCTGTGATTGGAAGTTAGTACAGTAGTCTCACTAATCCGGTACTTTGTAAACCATTTGCTCATAGGATTTGGAATCATATCTTTCTAAACATTTATAGAAAACAATACATAGAACATGTTTCAACCAAGCAGAATTGACTCCTCCTACGTGTATTATTGATGTATAGTTCAAGGTATACAATATAATCAAAGGAATATTCGTTTGAAGTTTTTTGTTGATCATAAAGTCAAATAAAGACATATAATTTACTTAAAATGGTAAACAGGTAATTACATATCATTGGAACATCACTAGATAGTAAATTATACAATAAATTTGAAATTGTTATTTGGCCATATTATAAATTTTCATAAGTACATTTATGATAAGTAATGTGGGATGTGTCGAAATGTCAGTCCGCCATTCGGATCCAAACTACGTATGTGAATTCAATACAGTATGAAATGCTGAGCATAATGGTGGGCCGATTTTTTTTTATTATATAGAACGTAATACTACGGATTACATTATACTATATAAGCACACTCACCATATAATAGTTTTCTTAAATTATCGGCATGTATTTATAGGGTATGTTACAGTTGATTCTTCGAAAAATGGTATCAGAACTTTTTTGTAGAGCGGTCAATTCTCTACAAAAAATATTCGATTGAAATTGCAGAGCAATTTATGGTTCGTTAGTTACAAAGATTAGAAGAAAATTTTGTTTTCCTGTGTTATTCTTATGGGAATTCGAAAAGTGCGATAACGACAACCTTAATATTAATGGCTCCTATTTTCAGATGCTTATTTTGGCACTTAAATGAAACTTTTGAGCGTGGTTCGGAAAAAAAAAATTATAACACCCTAATATTAATTTTACCAATTAAGCAGTTTTTAGGTTAACATCTTTTCAAAATTCATATACTTTGTGGAATTCAAAGGCAAAATCTATAACAGATGAAAGATCGCAATACTAGATAGCAGAATATAATGTACAACATGTAAACAAAAAGTTATTCACTGTACGTTTTAATACATCATAGCTGCAACGTATTTATTACGACATTTATTGTTATAATATGCGAGTTTCTTCTTGGCAATCACCCAAACACTTGTTTGAACAGAAATAAAATGGAAACTTGTTTTTTTGCCATAATGCAATGTACAGATATCATAGAATATATAGACACATTCAAAGAGAGAATCATTCTTATTTTTTTGTACAAGAATATGGCGCAATTGAATTCTATTCATAGTGGATAGACTAACGTCAATAAATGCTATAAATTATAAGCACATACTATTATCTACATAATATTGTGTTGTCCAAAAGTCAATACTGATCAGTGTTTGTTATTTTAGGGCAACATCATGTTAACCAAAACTGTCCGACGGGAGTTCTAACACTACAATGAGCCCAATGTTTCAGAAAGGAAACATGTTGAAACCATAGGATGGTAACACGCTATATTCTAATGCCCGCCTACCGCCCTCTAATTAATTTAGTACTTGCATTCCAAATACAGTTTCTCCAAGTTGAACGTGATACCCATGATCGGTCACATTATTATTTAATATCAATTAAATTCATGTTCAAGACCACATTTACAAAATCTTCTTAGGCTTACTCCGCTTGCATAGAATTGGTATATCCGTCTTCGTCCTTCACTTTGTCAACTGATATTATGCAAACCGTGTTACAAGTGACCTGTTATTGTCATCCCTTCTTAAGATTCGATAGTCATTTTTGTATACTTTGTAAATTTTTACTATTTGACCAATCTCATCTAATGTTAAATTACTATGAGTTCTAAGATGGTAAACACGATACACCTAGATGGGGGGTTCGCTCTCAAGTGCAACTGCCGGAACATATCTATACATTTTCACCTTGGTAGCTAACCAGGTGTACTTAGAAAAACCCCTACCGTCTGGCAAAAATACGACACATATAATAGCTTCCTGATCTTTTGAGCCTTCGACTATTCACGTTGTCAGAGCTCCAGAAAATAACCTTTCATCCAAAAAAGAAGAGTTCTGTTCCCAAAGCATAGCTCAAATTTACATTAATGCGATGAAGCTGTGATTGGAAGTTAGTACAGTAGTCTCACTAATCCGGTACTTTGTAAACCATTTGTCGGATTATTGAAATGTTCGGATTACTGGATTGTATAGAAAGCTTGTTTGAACCGGTGCGTAATCACGGAAGGAAAGTACGGAGGTGTAAGGACAGCGTACTGACGCTGGTACACTGGTACAGTGCCGGATTATTGGACGTTTCGAACTACTGAAGTGTTGTATTCGTGAGACTACTGTAATGTAATAGCAATGACACGAAATGTGGACGTGGTGGTATAGTGCATTTATCGGCAAACTCGTCATCCAAAAGTGCCAAATATAAACAATACAAAAACAAAGTTTATTCAAAGAGTCTTTTTTTAAAGTTAGGCTTTACTTTATTAGAGACATTTTTTTTATAGTAGCTCGGCAAAATGACTGCACTATACCTGATGGTAAGCACAGTACAATCTAAAAACAATGGCAACCACCGATGGCTCCTATTTTCAGATGCTTATTTTGGCACTTAAATGAAACTTTTGAGCGTGGTTCGGAAAAAAAAAATTATAACACCCTAATATTAATTTTACCAATTAAGCAGTTTTTAGGTTAACATCTTTTCAAAATTCATATACTTTGTGGAATTCAAAGGCAAAATCTATAACAGATGAAAGATCGCAATACTAGATAGCAGAATATAATGTACAACATGTAAACAAAAAGTTATTCACTGTACGTTTTAATACATCATAGCTGCAACGTATTTATTACGACATTTATTGTTATAATATGCGAGTTTCTTCTTGGCAATCACCCAAACACTTGTTTGAACAGAAATAAAATGGAAACTTGTTTTTTTGCCATAATGCAATGTACAGATATCATAGACGCCATATTCTTGTACAAAAAAATAAGAATGATTCTCTCTTTGAATGTGTCTATATATTCTATGATATCTGTACATTGCATTATGGCAAAAAAACAAGTTTCCATTTTATTTCTGTTTACTATTATCTACATAATATTGTGTTGTCCAAAAGTCAATACTGATCAGTGTTTGTTATTTTAGGGCAACATCATGTTAACCAAAACTGTCCGACGGGAGTTCTAACACTACAATGAGCCCAATGTTTCAGAAAGGAAACATGTTGAAACCATAGGATGGTAACACGCTATATTCTAATGCCCGCCTACCGCCCTCTAATTAATTTAGTACTTGCATTCCAAATACAGTTTCTCCAAGTTGAACGTGATACCCATGATCGGTCACATTATTATTTAATATCAATTAAATTCATGTTCAAGACCACATTTACAAAATCTTCTTAGGCTTACTCCGCTTGCATAGAATTGGTATATCCGTCTTCGTCCTTCACTTTGTCAACTGATATTATGCAAACCGTGTTACAAGTGACCTGTTATTGTCATCCCTTCTTAAGATTCGATAGTCATTTTTGTATACTTTGTAAATTTTTACTATTTGACCAATCTCATCTAATGTTAAATTACTATGAGTTCTAAGATGGTAAACACGATACACCTAGATGGGGGGTTCGCTCTCAAGTGCAACTGCCGGAACATATCTATACATTTTCACCTTGGTAGCTAACCAGGTGTACTTAGAAAAACCCCTACCGTCTGGCAAAAATACGACACATATAATAGCTTCCTGATCTTTTGAGCCTTCGACTATTCACGTTGTCAGAGCTCCAGAAAATAACCTTTCATCCAAAAAAGAAGAGTTCTGTTCCCAAAGCATAGCTCAAATTTACATTAATGCGATGAAGCTGTGATTGGAAGTTAGTACAGTAGTCTCACTAATCCGGTACTTTGTAAACCATTTGTCGGATTATTGAAATGTTCGGATTACTGGATTGTATAGAAAGCTTGTTTGAACCGGTGCGTAATCACGGAAGGAAAGTACGGAGGTGTAAGGACAGCGTACTGACGCTGGTACACTGTTTTTTGTTGATCATAAAGTCAAATAAAGACATATAATTTACTTAAAATGGTAAACAGGTAATTACATATCATTGGAACATCACTAGATAGTAAATTATACAATAAATTTGAAATTGTTATTTGGCCATATTATAAATTTTCATAAGTACATTTATGATAAGTAATGTGGGATGTGTCGAAATGTCAGTCCGCCATTCGGATCCAAACTACGTATGTGAATTCAATACAGTATGAAATGCTGAGCATAATGGTGTGCCGATTTTTTTTTATTATATAGAACGTAATACTACGGATTACATTATACTATATAAGCACACTCACCATATAATAGTTTTCTTAAATTATCGGCATGTATTTATAGGGTATGTTACAGTTGATTCTTCGAAAAATGGTATCAGAACTTTTTTGTAGAGCGTTCAATTCTCTACAAAAAATATTCGATTGAAATTGCAGAGCAATTTATGGTTCATTAGTTACAAAGATTAGAAGAAAATTTTGTTTTCCTGTGTTATTCTTATGGGAATTCGAAAAGTGCGATAACGACAACCTTAATATTAATGGCTCCTATTTTCAGAGGCTTATTTTGGCACCTAAATGAAACTTTTGAGCGTGGTTCGGAAAAAATAATAATTCTATCACACCCTAATATTCATTTTACCAATTAAGCAGTTTTTAGGTTATCATCTTTTTAAAATTCGTATACTTTGTGGAATTCAAAGGCGAAATCTATAACAGATGAAAGATCGCAATACTAGATAGCAGAATATAATGTACATCATGTAAACAAAAAGTTATTCACTGTACGTTTTAATACATCATAGCTGCAACGTATTTATTACGACATTTATTGTTATAATATGCGAGTTTCTTCTTGGCAATCACCCAAACACTTGTTTGAACAGAAATAAAATGGAAACTTGTTTTTTTGCCATAATGCAATGTACAGATATCATAGAATATATAGACACATTCAAAGAGAGAATCAGGAACAGCATAATTTATTCTTATTTTTTGTACAAGAATATGGCGCAATTGAATTCTATTCATAGTGGATAGAGTAACGTCATTAAATGCTATAAATTATAAGTACATACTATTATCTACATAATATAAATTTGTTGTCCAAAAGTCGATATAGATCAGTGTTTGTTATTTTACAGCAACATCATTTTAACCAAAACTGTCCGACGGGAGTTCTAACACTACAATGAGCCTTATATTTCAATAAAGTGTAAGGACAGCGTACTGACGCTGGTACACTGGTACAGTGCCGGATTATTGGACGTTTCGAACTACTGAAGTGTTGTATTCGTGAGACTACTGTAATGTAATAGCAATGACACGAAATGTGGACGTGGTGGTATAGTGCATTTATCGGCAAACTCGTCATCCAAAAGTGCCAAATATAAACAATACAAAAACAAAGTTTATTCAAAGAGTCTTTTTTTAAAGTTAGGCTTTACTTTATTAGAGACATTTTTTTTATAGTAGCTCGGCAAAATGACTGCACTATACCTGATGGTAAGCACAGTACAATCTAAAAACAATGGCAACCACCGAGTGATACATTATCCATCGCCGGTCGCCGCTGTCATGGCGGCGTGCAAAAAGCTGGATATGCACAGGCTGATTTCGATACGCGACCCGCAGAAGCAAATCACTATGACGGGCTTTTTCGCCATATACATGGTGGTTGCGACCCAGGCAGGCTGTGAAACTCCACCACCCCACTTTCGCCATTGCCTCGTTCGTTATTCAGCAGGGTGCACCGCGTGCAGGTGAGGTTGGCTTGGGTGTCTCAAGTCTTGTGATGTTATTCGACACCCCTTACCTTTTATGGAAATAATTAGGATTAAAAGTACAATCTCGAGCTTGCCTTTGCTAAATATGTCTTTCTTGCGAGTGACTAGCCGCAGTACTGTTGCTTTCTATAAATGTGCCTCTTTTCTATAGGGTTGTTTCAATAATTCACTTGTTTCTTAAAAGGCAAGTTAATAATCGCAAACCTATAGAAAAAAGGCACATTCTTAGATAGCAATAATAGTCACTCGCAAAAAAAAACATATTTAGCTAAGACGAGCTCGAGAGTGTACTCTTTTCATCTTAATTATTTCCCTAAAACTGTATCTACTAAAGCAAAGCTTAATTTTAAGAGACGGTTCCGTGAATTTCCGACGGGAGTTCTAACACTACAATGAGCCTTATATTTCAATAAAGAAACATGGTGAAATCATAAGGAGGTGGTAAGCTATATTCTAATGTCCGCCTCTAATTAACTTAGCACCTATGTATAGTATTCTAAATGTTGCACTGTTGCAATTGCACTTGTGCGCATTAATGGATTGTATAGAAAAACTGTATGTATGTATGTATGTATGCACGGAGCGCAAGTAGGGAGATGTGAGGAAAGCGTCACTGTAAAGTGTCGAATTAGTGAGACTACTTTAATATAACAGTAATGACATAGAATGTGGATGTGGCGGTATAGTGACCCCCCCCCCCTTGCATGGGGGTCTATTTCGATACGCGACCCGCAGAAGCAAATCACTATGACGGGCTTTTTCGCCATATACATGGTGGTTGCGACCCAGGCAGGCTGTGAAACTCCACCACCCCACTTTCGCCATTGCCTCGTTCGTTATTCAGCAGGGTGCACCGCGTGCAGGTGAGGTTGGCTTGGGTGTCTCAAGTCTTGTGATGTTATTCGACACCCCTTACCTTTTATGGAAATAATTAGGATTAAAAGTACAATCTCGAGCTTGCCTTTGCTAAATATGTCTTTCTTGCGAGTGACTAGCCACAGTACTGTTGCTTTCTATAAATGTGCCTCTTTTCTATAGGGTTGTTTCAATAATTCACTTGTTTCTTAAAAGGCAAGTTAATAATCGCAAACCTATAGAAAAAAGGCACATTCTTAGATAGCAATAATAGTCACTCGCAAAAAAAAACATATTTAGCTAAGACGAGCTCGAGAGTGTACTCTTTTCATCTTAATTATTTCCCTAAAACTGTATCTACTAAAGCAAAGCTTAATTTTAAGAGACGGTTCCGTGAATTAACTTTGTTTTTGTATTGTTTATATTTGGCTCTTTTGTATGAAGAGTTTGCCGAACACTGGTATAGTCGATAGGTAGAAGTAGTTCTTTCTTATCACTTCTTTTTTGAGGGCACCCAAAATTTTGAAAGTTGTCGAGTCCATAATTTGTTGTATTTCAAAAAGTGCAAAAATGTATACCTTGTTATTTTGCATATTTGTGACATATGATAAGATACTGTTGCAAAATTTTCAAAACGCGGAGCGCAAGTAGGGAGATGTGAGGAAAGCGTCACTGTAAAGTGTCGAATTAGTGAGACTACTTTAATATAACAGTAATGACATAGAATGTGGATGTGGCGGTATAGTGCCCCCCCCCCCCTTGCATGCGGCTCTTGCATAAATTCTATCGCCCGGAGTGGAGCCCTCGAGCATGCAGCTATCGTGATACAGTGACACTGAACATTTTTAAACACTAGTTGAACACCAGAATACAGGACACCCCCACATACGTCACACAGGTACACATATGGCTGCTGGGTTTTGATTTTTCCCGTATTTTCGAACTGGATTAGTTTAGATTAGCGTAGTTGTCAGTAAGGAAATACATGTTTGAATTCGTGAAACACACATGTGGTACAGACGCTCTTTTCATCTTAATTATTTCCCTAAAACTGTATCTACTAAAGCAAAGCTTAATTTTAAGAGACGGTTCCGTGAATTAACTTTGTTTTTGTATTGTTTATATTTGGCTCTTTTGTATGAAGAGTTTGCCGAACACTGGTATAGTCGATAGGTAGAAGTAGTTCTTTCTTATCACTTCTTTTTTGAGGGCACCCAAAATTTTGAAAGTTGTCGAGTCCATAATTTGTTGTATTTCAAAAAGTGCAAAAATGTATACCTTGTTATTTTGCATATTTGTGACATATGATAAGATACTGTTGCAAAATTTTCAAAACGAAAACCAGCGAATATCACAAGATATCCATAGTCTTACGTTAATTTTCATACATGGAAAACAGTTTTATTCAATTTACTCTTACACTATGAGTGCAATCTGAAAAGTTATTTTTTAAATATTTTTATTGCTTTTCATTAGAGAAATCGAATAGCGTTTAATTTTTTTGTAAAATTACTACTTTAATGTTTTTTGTGTCCTACCTCCGACCTCTACTATAGCGACAAACCACTGTGCGAAGCGGTAACTGTTTAAGAAAGGTATTTTCGAACTGGATTAGTTTAGATTAGCGTAGTTGTCAGTAAGGAAATACATGTTTGAATTCGTGAAACACACATGTGGTACAGACGTGTGTTTCACGAATTCTTATATGTATCTATGACATTATCTACGATATTAGAAGTATGTTGTATACCTTGTAACAGATACAGAGTTGTTACAAAATAATACAATAAAAATAAAGAATTCAATAACTTCTGTACTAGGTACACTATTTTATCATCTTACTAGTAGTAATTATCGTTGACATATATACTAGTGTTCAAATGTATCACAGATGTCAATGAATGACATACTGTTGTTGTACGAATAGCTAGCTTAGTTTAGCTTAAACAGATTCGCGGTGTTGCATACAAGGCAACAGTTGAAGCCAAGGTTCGGCCACTGCGGCACTCTTAAGCGTCGAAGTGCCTTACGCGCTCGCCTTAGTAGTCCGGTGAAGCTGTGAAGACCCGTCAGAAAAATAGCGTAGTCAGTTTGAAAAAAAAAGGTATAGGTACCTGTTGCGGTGATCTTCAACACGGTGATGTGCCTCGGTGCGGAAGAGACGCGGCTGCGAGTCGGAGAGGCCGAGGGGCGCGGTGTGCGGCGCGGCGGGGGGTCCATAATTTGTTGTATTTCAAAAAGTGCAAAAATGTATACCTTGTTATTTTGCATATTTGTGACATATGATAAGATACTGTTGCAAAATTTTCAAAACGAAAACCAGCGAATATCACAAGATATCCATAGTCTTACGTTAATTTTCATACATGGAAAACAGTTTTATTCAATTTACTCTTACACTATGAGTGCAATCTGAAAAGTTATTTTTTAAATATTTTTATTGCTTTTCATTAGAGAAATCGAATAGCGTTTAATTTTTTTGTAAAATTACTACTTTAATGTTTTTTGTGTCCTACCTCCGACCTCTACTATAGCGACAAACCACTGTGCGAAGCGGTAACTGTTTAAGAAAGATAGATTACATTTTGTATTTGGATAACTCTGATATATTAAAAGAAATCTATTTTCGAAGTTCTCTTTAAGGACACTGCGTACCCCCCCAAAAAAAAGCCCTGGATACACACCTGGTAGAAAGGTTTTTATTTCTTCCGTTATTTTAGAATTGAGTCAGTTCAGATTAGCCGAGTCGTCAGACACGAAATGTATTTTGAATTCCGGTACATTTGTGTGTCTCACGAATTCTTATATGTACGAATAGCTAGCTAGACAGATTCGCGGTGTTGCATCCAAGGCAACAGTTGAAGCCAAGGTTCGGCCACTCTGGCACTCTTGAGCTTGTCGTCAAGCGGTGAAGTGCCTTAAGCGTTCGCCTTGCTAGGCCAATAGTGTAGTCAGTTCGAAAAAAAACAAGATAAAAATCTTTTCAAAATTTTTATCTTTCGCCTTATTCTACGTTTGTAGAAAAAACGAAACTAACAATAGAAAAAAGGTATTTAATACATTGAAAGTTTTAATACAAAGAAACAAAATGTTGACTATAGCTAACTTCACGGTGTCGGTGTTTCGTGACGGTGTGTGCGCGCATCGTAAAAATTTACTCTCATTATTTTTCTCTAAGGGGGCGTGCCCGCCGGCGACGCGAGGGACGCGACGCCCGCGGACGACGACCGCCCGTACGGTACCGGCGGTTTGCCTATACGACAATCCCATCAAAATCCAAAATACAATCCCCGACATACTCTCTCACAGCTCTAAATATACCTGACACACAATAACCTATATGCATAGTTAAAATTGATAATGAGCTATATCCAATTGGGTACTTACGTACTAATGCCACCGCAAGTGAGATATCTTTGTTTCGCAAGTCAAACTTAACCTAACCGAACCGATACGATACTGTTTAGACATAAATTGAGACAGGTTGATAAAAATTTCGTATTTTATACGTGGCAGAATCACACTGAAGCTATTACTGGTTTCAGCATGAATGGGTCGGCTCACCCCCGGTACTACCAACCCGCTCACAAAAAAACCGACTTGAAATAACTGTGCTTGCATTGTTGCGTTTCGTTCGGTCAGTGAGATGCTGGAGGCCAACCTCCCCTCCTTTCGACTTTCCCAAACACAGGATGGCAACGCACTTACGAGTCCCCCGATGTTGCTAGTGCCAATGGACAGCGATGATCACTTAACATCAGGTGGCAGCCCGCCTTTTCGTTTGCCTCCTATGATATAAAAAAAATGATCAAAACAAAACAGTTTCGCCTCGGTTCGGTTAGGTTAAGTGAGACTTGCGAAACAAAGATAGCATCTCAGTTGCGGTGGCGATGATACATAAGTACGTAATTGGTAGGAGGTAGAGCCACGCTGAAGCTATTGCTGGTTTCAGCATGAATGGGCCGGCTCGTCCGGGGTAGTACCACCCTCTCAGAGAAAACTGACGCGAAGTAACAGTGCTTGCATTGTTGCGTTTCGTTTGGTCAGTGAGAGCGCCGGAGACCCACCTACCCTCCCCTTCCTCTTCCCCCCCAACACAGGCTGGCAACGCACTTGCGACTCTCCTCATGTTGCAAGTGTCTATGGACGGTGGTGATCACTTAACATCAGGTGACCCATTTATTGGTTTGCCTCCTATAATATAAAAAAAAGTATATCCAATTGTAATCGTTCATGTTTCTTTTTTTAAGATTTCCAGTTTTTTCCACGGACGCAGAGATTCAAAATTTGCCGTTCATTAGGTTTTTAGAATCATTTTTTACGATCTAAATATCTCCTCTTCATTGTTCAATCTTGCGTTTAAACTAGTAATATATAAATGCTCTTTTATACCTGTGCGTATGGCAGAGGAGATTATATCGCGTGCGGCGCGTCTGCGGCTATCCTCGCCGGCCTTTTCTTCGACCAACTTCGCCATCGAATTCTGAAGACTCCTGTAAATAATATCCGTTATTATTGTCAATTTGTCTTAAATTGAATATTGTATTGTAATAGTCTTCGATCAACAATAACTAGACAAAGGGTCAGCGCGAAAAATACGTCTCGGTAAATTTTCAGCTCACTTGAAATGTGTGCCCTTATTTTGTTTAGTTTGTTTGAAATACAACCAATGTAAGCACGTTTCACATGCAAAAATAATACCCGAAAAAGCAATTTAACGGCCGGAGTATCTTACTTTCGCTAAATACATATTGAATAAGTTATATTTTAGGCTTTGAGCTAACAAATAATATCAAATTTTGAACAAAATTACCGATTTTATACCAGTGGTATATATTTTATGTGGTGTTTGGACTAAGGCTCTTCAACCACGCACAATAACGGGAAAAAGTACTTTATTCATTACGTGTTAAGGTTGAATTCACACTAAATGTTGTTTATGTTGTCTTTTCATTTGTGAGGGGAGTAATTTATTGCTTTGCTCGTTTTATCCTAAGTATTCGATAATATTTTGAACTTAAAACTGTTTTAAAACTTTCTTAGTAAACAAATAGCTACACATAAGTATATATTTACGCGGACAGCTTTTAGCTTCAATTTTGTACGTGACTCTTTATCTAATTATTGTTGATCGAAGGTAATAGTATAAGTCACCTTCTTGCGTCTTGTAGTAAAACGGAAGGGTCGACGGGCGTGGCGCCGTGGGTCGGCTCGCTTTCAGTCTTCTTCACGCCTCCACGGTTCAATTCCATTTCCACGGGGGCCTAATATACCAACAAACGAATTTGTAGACCGACATCTAATTATAGACAGTGGATTTCACTTATAACGTCTTTATTTGTAACGACTTTATGGTTACAACAACGTTAGACTTATGTCCCTCGAAAAGTCCCCTTAAAGTATACTTGCGGTGGAAATTCACTCGGGAATAGTGACTGAGTCGACAAAGGCACAAAAACTCATTCACAAAACTATTCTCGCTTTCAGTCTTCTTCACGCCTCCGCGGTTCAATTCCATTTCCACGGGTGCCTAATATACCAACAAACGAATTTGTAGACGAATATAAAATTATAGACAGTGGATTTCACTTATAACCTCTTCAGTTGTAACGACTTTTTGGTTACAACAACGTTAGACTTATGTCCCTCGAATTTAAAGTATACTTGCGGTGGAAATTCACTTGGGACAAACGACAAAGGCACAAAAACTCATTCAGAAAACTATAAAGCTCCCTTATACATGACCAGATATGCCTGCTTTGTTTGTAGGTTGGTAGTTAGCACGTGTATAAAGTTGTACAAATTATGGGCGATGATCGCACTAAAAAGTACGATTTGTTTTGTGAAGGCAACAATCATTCAAATATTAAAGGTATTTTGAAAATGGAATACACCTGACAATGTGTACAAAGACTAAAACAATGCACTAGAACACGTTTTTTCAATAACACCAGTATATAACATATATAATTCGATAAATAAATAAATATACATATATGTCCATGACATTCTGCTAATCTGGATATAGCGACGACATTAAAATGGCTGCCAGCGTCGTTATAACCGAAATCGAATCTTTCTAGTGTTAAAATGGCTGCCAGCGTCGTTATAACCGAAATCCACTATATATCAAAATTAAAATAAATATTCAGAAAAAAAAGTAATATATATGTATATAGGAGTAAGATAAAACGGTTCCATAACTTTTTTCCTCTATTTGGACATTTTTTTTTGTTTACAATTGACGAGCGTTATAGTGTGTACCTGTTATCAATAAAGAATTTGAAAACTGTTAAAATTTTTCATTAATTAAGAAACTTGAAAAACCAATTAAATATGGTCAAGATTCAACCAGTGAACACCTTAATATAAATAAAAAACCACTATAAGGCAAATTATAGCCATAGTATTTGTGTTTTTTTTTGTAAAAAAACAGACAGTGTTCGGTTAATTCTATACACTGGCAAATATAATCTACTTGTATATATAGTTTGATAAGAATATATAGTATATATTACATGGTAATAATAATTACTTATAGTATTTCTACTCACCGGTGATGGTTCAATTCCAATTTGTTGCAGCCGAACATTACCATTGTCCAAGGTCTTTGTAGGTAGTTCACGATCTTCGCTTTGCGCTTTAGGTTTAGCGATTTTCGATACGACTGAAAACAAATAAAAAAAAAATTCAAATCCAAATACTGTGAACGTATCATGAATAAAAAAATTAATACAAACCGGGTTTGGATATATTACGCTTGATCTCAGGTGCGGCGGTCAAAGACGCTCGCCTTTCGAACTGGTCTTTGAAACTACCCACATTACCACCTAAAAAGAGAAATTCAATTATGTATGAATTTCCATATACATAGTCAGACAGTCGATAATAAAAGCTCTAATTCTCTATGAAAATAATTATAGGATACCTGGAATAGAGAGCTTCTTAGGTTTAGCCGGTGCCTGAGCAGTAGGTGGTGTTTGTCCGATAGAAAGTGATGTAAGTTTGTCTGCAGCCGCAGCTACGGCACCAGATTTTATTTCTTCAGCCTGTTTGATGAATACAATAAAATGAAAAACGATGAATGATATGAAAAAATAAATAAAAACCAGTTGAATCTCTTTAAGTCGAACCCCGATAAGTCGAAAAACCTCCAAAACTAAAAAAAAAACACGCTTTGTTTTTTCCCATCAAACCAGAAAACCTCAATTTCTCGAAATTTCGACCCTCTCTAAGTCAAAATAACCACAGAATCCTTACAAGCCATTTAGGTAAATATTTTCAATCAATAACTTGGAAAAAAAAATGGACCTCTTTATCGATATAGGATTAACCTACCTACTAACTGAATGATTTGAAACTGGACTTTATGAATTTGCCAACAACGTAAACTCAAAATTGATAAAAACGAATCTAAATCTCTACAAGTTGAATATCTCCTTACAAAATCTGCTCAAGTCAAAATTTTATATCAGTCGAGAGAATCATTCAAATTTTTTGACGTCTTCTTTGAGCTTCGACTTACAGAGGTTCTACTGTAATAGAAATAAAATAAAATTACTTTAATTTCCTCTTGTTTCTCAGCTGAAACTGGTTTCTCATCAACGACCTTTGACGGTGATATCTTTTTCTTGACGACGACACGTGGTTTGGCGCCTGTCATTTCTTTAGCCTCGTCATCTCTCGGTGGTTCCTTAATAATTTCTTTAGTCGCATCTTTGGCGAGTTCAACAGGCGCGGGCGATATCGTCATCGTCGCCGAGGACTTAAGAGATGGTTGGATAGTCTGTAATTATCAATAAAATATAATAAATAATTAATTATCACGATTTTCAGAGTATAACTAAAATCAGAGAGAGTTTACTGAACAACATTTTTTAATTGAAGAAAATAAGTCGAGAATAATTTTGGTTTATAATTTTTTTTTATGCTATGGTTTCGTTACATATCAAAATAAGCTGAATCCAATTTGAGCTGTTCCTACTGTTTTACGTTTTCTTCAAGATCTTCAAATTTTCTACATGTAGAATATGAATATCATTAAGTAAAAAAGACAAAAAAAGGCAAATTTTTAACTTCAATCTCGGTGTATAAAAACTAGAATTCTTTAAAAAATTAAACATATTATATGAACGATTGAAATTAAACTTAGTTCATTTTGAAATGAAACGACACATATTTTTTAGATCGATTCTATATCTCGAGTGTGATCTTTCTTTTCCTTCTTTTTCTAGCCTGGCAACCAAGTTCTATTGAATTTATTAAAGCCGCTGGATAGAAGTCCTTTAAACAACTGTCTCAATTCCTTTAATGAATATTACTGTCGTTTCTGAATGTGACATTTACAGATTATCTAATGTGATTAAAATTAACTGCTAGTTTCATAAGTAAAATAAAATAAACTATGTAGTCACCGTATCTGTAGCGACGTGTGGTTCATCTGCTGGTGGTGATTCAGGTGTAGTCTCCTCTGGCAATGTTGCTGCTGACGGGGCAATACTCGCGACACTGTGAAAATATATGGTTCTTCTTAGTAATAAAGTTAATATTGCCTGTTATAACAATTAAACCTGGCTATAGGCATCCAACTACAAGTTGTTTTTCACAAGCCAATGTCTCTTCTAACTCGACAGAGCTCTAAACTGTAACGACTACTAGCGACCCAACCCGGCGTCACACTGGTGTAATATATTGAAATGGCGTCATATGTGTCCAAAAGGATTATACATAAGCAATATATATTTTTATCACAGACATTTAAAGTTCTACAAAATCAAAGAAGTTTCGTAAGTGTCATCTTTTGTGTTCATGAAGATATAACATATTTCAAGATAGATGTCAACATACACACCTGTATGATAGTTGCATTGTATTGCATATTCATTGTTAAAATTGGAAAAGTTGTGTACAATTTATAATTGGATTGCAGATTTGTAATGTTATAATAGTTTCGTTATCCATTTACATGTCAGTGTATTATATATAATTGTAAATTTTTGTAAAATTACAATGAATAAAAATGTCACAGTATCTTAGCTGTGACCAGTGGCTGTGAACCCTGTTCAGGTGAAGATCTTGTATGTCCTGGTAATGATACCTCATCAGTGACTCTCATGATAGAGCTAGAAGGATTGGAGAACAAGGGGGCTGATATGTTCTGTGGAATGAAAGCCCCCAAATTAATTTAAAAAAATATATATATATTATTAAAGTACTGGTGGCCTCCTGCAAATTTGTCTGCGTTTGCATCTTTATAAATGATTAGCGACTCGCCCCAGCTCCACATGCAATGTACTAATGTGATGTATTAGAAATATCCAAATGATTTGTTTGGTTCTTTGATATTTACAGTTCATCAAAGTCATAAAATCTACATAAGAATCTCTTCACATAGACAATTTTGTTTATATATCAATCATGATATCGCCTAAGACATTCACTCAAACGATTTAAATTTGGATTAAAAGGTAGAGGTCGAGTACTTTTCTGTAGGCATTATTAAGATATAGAATTCACTATAGTACATTAATTTTATATATCTCATATTGTTTAGTTAGCGTTATCTGCATAAGCTCGTTATCAATGTTAGAAGAACTATGTAAATATACAGACATGAAAATTTACTTTGTTTTATAATATTTATAGATGACACATACATTATATTCTTCTATCTCTAACGGTTAATGCTGCGCACGCCTATATAGCTCTGAGATGACAAGATTTTTCTACTTGTTTGACTCATATTGTTATTTTTTTTTCTAATTAAAGAATATATCTTCATATATTATAGCCCATGTGTTGCCTTGATGTATAAATCATATTACTATAAAATTTAAGTCATTTTTTAAGATCTATTCATCCTATGAAACTTTCTTATTTATAACATTAACAGGATTATATATATCGATCATCCAGAATAATCTTCTCCAATCGATAGTGAAAACTGTATCAAATACCGTTACGTAATATGAAATAACTTACAGAACCCACAGATAGACGGGAAAAGAGACTTTGTTTTATACTATTTATTTAAGTCAAGCTCTTAACTCGAAAGTCTTATATTTCTAAAGAGAGTTTTGAACCAACATCAAAAAAAAATTTTTTTTGAGTAGATTCTTTCCATCTAATTTTTTAATTATTTAAATAAGTCTGTTTTATCTTTGATTAATATCTTATTGTAAATGAAGTAATAATGTTACCTAGCCACTCGTTCCTTCTTTCTTTGCAACCCGCTGGCAGACATCGCGAGCTCCAATTTACGCTTATTGTCACCTGCAGAAACTATAGTCCGCGTCGGGGAAGGCTTTATAGCATCTTCACCACCCTCTGTAACATAATTATTTTCTCTGAAATTTGCTAAATAATCACTGACAGTAACTTTATAAATATCTTCTCAAGCTTCACTATGATCAACAACTGAAATCCCATCTGTATAGATGAAAATCAATTGCCGAATGTATGTTAAAGTGCATAATTTTAGAATGACAGCACCTATCTGGGTAATTCTTTTTTTGTTGCATTTGTCCGCGTCGGGGAAGGCTTTATAGCATCTTCACCACCCTCTGTAACATAATTATTTTCTCTGAAATTTGCTAAATAATCACTGACAGTAACTTTATAAATATCTTCTCAAGCTTCACTACGATCAACAAATGAAATCCCATCTGTATAAATGAAAATCAATTGCCGATGTATGCAAGTGCATAATTTTAGAATACCAGCACCTATTTGGCTACTTCTTTGTTTGTTGCATTTTTAAATGCCAGGACATGGATTATATGAAAGAAAATATTTAAAAAATCGTGCGGAAACGTGATAAATATAAGTTAAAGTGAGTGAGACAGGAAGACAATAGGGAAATCTTTAATAATATTGCAAAGAAATGACATCCTGTTGCTATTTTATTTCACTACATGATTTTACTGTAATGATTTGACCACATTTTCTTTACTTTTATACAATTTACACTAAAATTTGTAAAATAACATTTTGTATATTTCATACAGGCATTAATATTATAAAATTTACTATATTATAATAATATTACCGGCAACAAGTTCCAGGATTCTCTTCTCCGCTGAGTTGCTTGGTTCAATCGCCATCGATGTGGAACTTGTGAGATCAGTGCAGCTCTCCTCGGGGCCAAGCTCAGCCTATGAAATACATTTTTACTTGTAATAAACGTTACGAATAGTGTATGGTAGAAAGTATTACTATTTAAGTTATTTAGTTTACTATTTAAGTGCCAGTAAACGCATGATTTAAATTTGACATCACATATATACAGGTTGGTGGAGTTCTACAGCCTGACTGAGTCGCAACCACCATGTATATGGCGAAACAGCCCGTCATAGTGATTCGCTTCTGCGGGTCGCGTTTCGGGATCAGCCTGTGCATATCCAGCTTTTCGCAGGCCGGCATGACAGCGGCGACCGGCGATGGATAGTGTGTCACTCGGTGGTGGCCATTGTTTTTGAATTGTACTGTGCTTACCACTTACCTTTGCCGTGCTCATATAAAAAAAAAGATTATATGTGTGTCATCAATATAAATGTTATTGATGACAGAGGTAAAGAGAGCTATCTCATATGGAGAGGAAATATTGAAAAAATGTTCAGCTTTAAAGTACTAAACAATAGTTCCCAGAAACATCACGACAGCGCTAGCATAAGCAAAGGATAGTCTGTCTGAAATAATTCTATAGATATAACCTAAAATCATTGTTGTGAGAAAATAAGAGTTATAAAATTTCTGTGATTTTTTTATTATACGTTTAGTGACCTCTTAATGCTTACTTTTATAAAATTTGTTGAAGTAATTTAAGAATCATGAACACTGTCCCTACAGTAACACCACTCTAATTTAACGCAATTTGTCGGACACTTTTTCATAGACAGAGATGATTCTCCTTAGCTCTAACACTCAATATATCGTGTTTTTGGCGAGATCTTGGTCTGTCATGTAGTGGATTTTATTTTTTATTCATAATCTTGTGTTACTCGACTCTACATTCTGTAAAATTGGTGGTGTTTTATGTAATATAGTTTGTTTATTGTGCATAAGTGAAGTGAATTGAAAAAAATACCACGGACCATGAATTCTGAGATACCATAAAAACTCCATGAAAAGATCTAATAAGATGGCCATTCATTGAAATTTAATCAAGAAATTTGTAATATCCTTACTCACTTGACAATGGCAGTAATAGTCTACTAGAAGACTGGTTGCCAAAAATGGAATGGAAGAAGAACTTGTAATACTATGAACTACTCGACAATGGCAGTAATAATCTAAAAGATTGACTGTCAAAATTAAAAAGAATGATATCATAGTCATACGTTTACTAGATTAGCACTTTGTAGTACAAATAGAAGCGCTTACCTCTGCCGGTACAACGACAGAGTTGGAGTTAGAGGGCGCTGCCGGTGCAAGTGATAGCAACAAGTCTAATCTAACAGGAGTCTCCGCTGCCAGCATCTCTGCCATCTCCAGGCATGACGTTTCACACCCAGTATTCACCCACCTATTTAAAAATTACATAATTGTATGGATAAAACAGTTCAGTACAATATTTTCCTGTGTTTGTGAATCGATTTTCTTAAATTTTCTTTTATTGTTAACAAGCTTTAGTGCTAACAATAAAAACGTTGAAAAAATTTCTTTTTTATTTCAAAGAATTTATTTATAAGTCATACTTAATTACACTTACGCCTACTAAGCTATCATACAATATTTCACTCGGACAAAAAAACTCAATGATTATTTTTAATATGGTCGAATTACGACCAACAGTCACTATAAAAACCTAATTCCTGAGTACTACCTCATAAGCGTAAAATAATTATAATGCATAATTGCACATCACAAAATTAGACCATTTTATTTTAATCTAGAATTAATAATTAATACTTTCATTTTATACAGGTTTCTTTCATAAGTTTAATATGTTCAAGAATGGGCTATTTTTCCATTATAATCATTAACTAATTCACTTCTTAAGTTATACATAGATGTTTAATATAATACTTACGGATTATCACATATGTAGGTAATGTCAGCACGTTTGAGGGGGTCTACTGTCAGCATGTCCCGGATTAAAGGCGATGCACCTGGTTGAGATTATAAAATATTTATATTAAATGAATAAACACTCAAACATCTTGTCATCCTTATGACGATAACGATATCCTCCATAACATATCCGTCAACGATGAAAAATAAGCACACCGTAACCGAAGTCCCACTGCCACTGCTCTGTTGCGTTTGAGGGGGTCTACTGTCAGCATGTCCCGGATTAAAGGCGATGCACCTGGTTGAGATTATGGAATATTTATATCCAATGAAAAAACACTCAATTTTGTAAATAAACATCTTGTCATCCTTATTGATGATTATGATGTCCATCTTAACGTATCCGCCAACGGCGAAAAACAGGCACACCGTAACCGAAGTTCTAGCGCCACTGCTCTGCCGCCACAGAGCTATCATGCTCGGAATCGAAAGTCGGGCCAAGGTTCATCTGCATATGAATTCATTTAAGAAATGGTTAAGCAGTCGTGCTGGTGCACACCCACTCTCTTGTCCAGTTCTATAAAACTCCGATGGACCCAATGATATTATAACTATATAGGTACGTTCGACAGCGCCTTGTTAAAACTTGGCTAGTTAGCATATTTTTGACGACTGCCTCATGAATCCGCCCGTATATAAGCAACATCGTATGTATGCGTTACCGTGTCATTTGTTTTATCCAAACATCATGTGGGTATCGTAACGTATCTTAAGTTATAATATCTTTACAATGTACCAGTTCGCGGCACTCCGATGGACCCAATGATATTATAACTATATAGGTACGTCACAAGCCCTTCGACAGGGCCTTGATCAAACTTGGCTAGTTATTATATAAAGCTTATTTTTGACGACTGCTTCGTCAATCCGCCCGTATCTAAGCAACATCGTATGTATGCGTTACCGTGTCATTTGTTTCATCCAAATATCATGTAGGTAACGTAACGTATCTTAAGTTATAATATCTATACGATGTACCAGTTCGCGGCATGACGGGTGACAGGATGCACTGAGTTAGCTGCTATCCAATATGACCCTTGATCGGCGCCATTATAGGCATCTCGAATTACCCAGCTGTAATTATCCCATGGCATCGGAAATTAAGGTTTCCTTTACCAAAATAAACTAAAGTGTCCTTGAGTTACAGAATAATCCGGTGAAGCTGTAATAGACCTTGCCAGGTCGAAAGCGTAGAGAGTTCGAGGAAAAGAAAAAAAAAATTGAGTTACAGGGGTGTCATTAAGCAAATCAAAAATACTTTAATTAGTTTAGGCCCTAATAAGACACTTATGAACGTCAAACATACCACCGGTTCCGAAAACAACCCAGTTATCGAGAAGAACCGGCAAGAAACTCGATCGGGTACATCTTTTTAACATATATATTTCCAATACACTATACATCATTTTGAGTGGATGCACAGAGAGGAGTCAATTCCAGAAATCACCATCGTTCACATATTAAGTTAGATGGATTAATACCGCCATAGCGTCGGTCACTATGTTATCTTGTTTTTTTGGTATTTTTATTGTGGGACAATGCTCCTCCTCGCCCCTAGCTAAGGCCGTGCGTACAACTCGTATGAGACATTATTTACTTAATAACAGGAATGAAAAATAATATAGAAGAATTGCTTACTGGAAGGGTTCCTAGGTTCGTAGTAATCGCCGTTACTGATCTGGCGGACTAGACGTTTAAAATTGGAGCCATCGAAGGGCATGGCGCCATAGACTAGAGTATACAGGAGCACACCCAAAGACCAGCAATCAACCTGTATAACAGAATAAATATTAGAGAAATCACTACTTAATGTTGACATTTCTAGTCTTTTACTGTGTATATATATACCCCCAACTATTTTATAAAATTACTCTGTTTGTTATGTTATCACGCCTTAACTACTCAATTGGTCTTCATCACATTTTGTACATATGTTCTCAGGGATTCAGATTCTCATATGTCCTGGAAACCTTTCATCAGCTAAAAATGTAATTTCATGAGGACTACATCATACATTAACGCCAGGGAAGCTGCGAGCTAAAGTTAATACTATATAGATTACTAGCGGGCCCGGCAGACGTTGTCCCGCCTTGATTATAAAAAAATCATTGACAAATTATATACTAAAACCTTCCTCATGAATCACTCTATCCACTGGTGATCGCAAATCGCATGAAAATCCGTTCAGTAGTTTTTGAGTTTATCGCGAACAGACAGACAGACAGACGCGATAGGAGACTTTTTTTATACTATGTAATGATAAAAGATAATCGGGGAAAACGCAAATATTTTATACTGGAATTGAACCTATTACTGAGTTTAAATAATGCCCATTATGATATAGTTGTTTTTTATTCATTTATTGAAATTACTCTGTCACCATATAATTTTCACAAATAACTAAACAATCTATGAAAAATAAAATTACACCATATTGAATTTTACAATGAAGAAGAGAATATACCAAGTACAAATTAAACTGTAACCTTTAAATAAAAAGACTGTATTTACTTTAATACCACACCTAGATAAAGGTATTTTACCTCTGGTCCAATATATGGTGTTCCTTTAACTATCTCGGGTGATGCGTACAAAGGTGAGCCACAGAACGTCGACAACAAGGACGTTTCTTTAAACACGTTCGATAATCCGAAATCGGCAATCTGAAATTATTTTGAAACGTAACAATTTTCACAGACATTTTCTTAAAGCAGATATGGGGTAAAAGTTCCTTGCTACTACAGTACCTTAGCACTGCCAGTATCGTCTAGTAATACATTCTCCAATTTTAAGTCTCTATGGCAGATCTTATGTATATGGCAATAATACACTGCGGTGGCGATTTGACGAAAGAGCCTGAAATTATTTTAATATTATAGTTACAAGTTAAGTATATATATATATATATATATAAGAGTTATTGAGGTATGTATGCTTGGTACACATATATGTTTCAACAACTCATATATGTATGAATAGATAGCTTAGCTCACATAGGTCGCGAATTGCATGTATCAGGCAACAGCCAAAGTCGAGGTGTGCCGCGCACCCTTGAGCTCGTTGTCAAAATAAAATCGGCTGAGTGCCTTAAGCGCTCGCCTTAGTAGTCAGGTTAAGGAAGACCTTGCTTGGTCAATAGCGTAGTCAGTTCGAAAAAAAAAACCTTTAAGTTAATGTAATCAATTATTGTAAAAATCAC
Source organism: Antheraea pernyi (assembly GCA_015888305.1). Lineage (NCBI taxonomy): Eukaryota > Metazoa > Arthropoda > Insecta > Lepidoptera > Saturniidae > Antheraea > Antheraea pernyi. The sequence continues at coordinate 1,130 of MU159884.1, read as the reverse complement.
ATTTGTAGCACAATAAAACTGTATGGAGAGTGCTGGAAGAATAAAATAAATATGATTTATAAAAGCTACGCATATATGGTGTGTAGATTTATTGTTTATTAAAATTAGGGATTAAAATCACTTCACCTTCTGGCTTCGTCCTCTTGTAATACTTTTTTCTGACTGAGGTAATCATATAATTCTCCGCCTGAGCAATACTCCATCACTAGAATCATCTTTTCACTATTTTCAAATACTGAAAATGGAATTATTCATAATTAAAAGCATATGTATTTTTAATTACTACGTTTAATTATAACTAGATTTTAAATTTGTGTTTATGGTTCACCAAGTTTTTTCTACTACCATTATCTGTCTATAGTATGGTTTTTTTTTTACAAAAAAAGATAGTATTCTGATAATAATTCGAAATAAATGACTATCTTTTTGAATACTAAGTTCTTTCAAAATCAAAACATCCTGTATTCAATTTAGGCCCTGAGAGGGCGCTTATGAACGTCAAAGTTACCACCGGTTCGGAAAACAGCCTAGTCATCGAGAAGAACCGGCAAGAAACTCGATCTGGTTTATCTTTTCATGTTATATATTTTTACGAAACATAAATAGTTACATTTGTTATTAGTGGATGCACAGAGAGGGGCGTAATTTCCAGACGTCACAATCGTTCACATATTGATCTTTAGTTAGAATCACTATTATTTCAGACAAAGCAAAGTATTCAGAATCGTGAATGATAAAAAAAAACTCGATAAACTGTACTGTGTTTATCTATAAACATTGTGATTTGTAAACATACCTTCATAAATATGTACAATGTTGGGATGCCTGACCGAAGACATAATCTGTACTTCTCGCCTGATGCGTATAAGGTCAGCCTCTGACTCGATCTTGCATTTTTTAATAGTTTTAATTGCCACTTCTTGGCCGGTTTTCTTGTTAATACCCAACTGTACTTTGCCGTACGTTCCTTGACCTAATTTTCTGACTATGTCGAATCTATAAACGAATAACGATAGCTTTTATATTCACATGCATTTTTACAACATACAAAAGAAGAAGACACATCATTTTTGACGTTTTATATGCCAATATAATATATATCATTTCGTTAATACGCGTAACCAAAACGT